>JBBPJX010000615.1:0-12991 GCA_038088955.1 Neotropicomus parvogracilis | reverse complement strand
GGCAGGGCTCAGGGAAGGACACGCCCAGGACGACCGAACCACTCGCCTTGCATATGTCGGACGCCGTGATAGCCATTGCGTGGAACGAACGAGTCGAGATCTCAGTCTCAGAACTGACATGACGTCACAGCTGAGCTCGTTCGTGGCTGTGCTAATACCGTATTCACCCAATGCAACACCGCGATGTCTCGTACGCCCCAATACCAAACCCGTTTCAGACGTTCGATCTCGTCGTACCAGAAAAAAGAACGAGAGACCCGTCAGCGCTCGTCTGTTTTATTCACGGGGGTGCGTGGAGATCGTGAGGCAGTCCACCTTTGCTCTCGACCGTATTGAAATCGTGACGACACCAGGGGAGACAAAGCCGACCATGCAGCCCTGGCACGCAAGCTCGCCCAATCTACGGGGCACCCAGTCGCAGTTCTAAACTACCGGCTCACACCGAAGGAACCCACGCAGGACGATTACCTCCACCACCCAGCACACGCCCAGGACATCCTCGCGTTCCTCGAGTTTGTGCTTTCGTGGCACGAGGAAAGCGGGGGTGGTTTGCCGCAAAGACCGACCAGGCTCTTCCTGATCGGTCACAGTTGCTCCGCGCACATGCTCTGCACCCTCTTCCTCCGCATGCAGGGCGAACCGGAGAGCGTCCGTCCGTCCGATGCGCTCGTCCAATCCACGTCAGCGATCATCATGTCCGAGGGCATATACAATATAGATCTATTACTCTCGAGCTTCCCGGCGTACAGAACGTGGTTCATCGAAAATACGTTCGGGAGATGGACCTCTTACGAGGACGTGTCGGCAACGAGAGCGACGATCGACCCAAGGGGTCAGCACATTCGTTGGTTCGTCATGCACTCCAAGGGAGACACCCTGGTCGATGAGTGCCAGAGCCTGGGAATGTACGGCTTCCTGAGGGAAAACTCGTGTCTGGTCTCCAAGTCGTTTGATGAGCTGAAAGGCGAGCACGACGACGTCCTCGAATGTGCGAATTATGTCGAGATAGTTGATAGGTACATCAAGGGTGTCGTGGGCGTGGACGAGTCTATCTAGAGATGCTTTACCAACGACCGAAATCCTTCTTCTAATGCCAACGCCGCCCGCTCGCAGTCTAGCTTGGTGTTATACAGTGGAGCAGGCGTCAGCCGGAGAACATCGGGCTTCCTCTCGTCCCCGACAACTCCTTTCGACAACAAATAGTCGAATATCCCTTGCATCGTACTAGACCCAGATGGCAAGAAGAGCAGAGACAGCTGAGCGCCTCTCGACTCTGGGGCGTGGGGAGTAATGATTGTGAATGCAGGCCGCGATTCCTGCGCCCGCGCTTCTGCATCTTCGGCTGGATATCTTTCGGTAACCGAACTGGCTGCCACATAAAACGCCGATTTCACGAGGAGAGACTCCAAATAGCCCGTCAGCAACACCGATCGCGCGCGCAGGGGTCCCATCATGCCGACTTCTTTGAATACTTGTAGGCTTCCGAGCAATGAAACCGTCGCCAGCACTGACGGATTCGACTGTTGGTATCCCTGAGCGCCGGGTATGGCAGAGAATTTGGGGGGCATCAAAAATCGCGTGACGGGGTCATGTCCCCACCACCCTGCATACCTAAGGGGTGGTAAAGCTCTGGTCCAGCGGTCTGCTGACACAAAGGGACAAAGAAATGCGTACTGTGGCGCTTTATCGGATTCCCACTTGTCGTGAATAAAAAGTCCGCCGATGCCCCCGGGTCCCGAGTTGAGATATTTGTACGAGCACCATACTGCGAAATCGACGTGCCAGTCATGCAAGGCCATGGGAACATTGCCGATGGCGTGTGCGAGGTCCCAACCACAGATACAACCCTTGTGGTAAAATATATCAGTGTCCAGATCTCACTTGTGTGACGACCGACTGCGACTGTAGGGCAGGGGCGGATACGTAACGGTACACAAAGGGGTTCGTAAGCTTACTTGTGCATGTGCTGCATTCGTGATCGCTTGGATGGGAAACCATTGTCCAGTGTAATACTGCACGCCGCTGAAAACCACAAGAGCGATAGACGAACCCTCCTTAGCGATCGTGTCGAGTATATCCGACTCGCGAAGGGTGAACTCGCCGCCGCGGGGGAACATCTCGATAATCGCCTCAGTCGGGTCATATCCGTGCAAGCGGGCTTGCGAGGCGAATGCGTACTGAAGATACGAAGAGGTCTAGTGAATTACTCATGTGGATGGTATATGACCTGCACATACTTGATCCGAGGGAAAGGCCTTGCCTTCGCAGAGAATCTTGAAACGAGTGGGCGTGGGCTTGTAGAACGCTGACATCATGAGATGCAGATTCGCAGTCAGTGTCCCCATACATGCGACTTCTTTCTCCCGAGCACCTGGGAATGTAGATGTAGATGCTTGAAAAACTGACGTGACCGATGTTCGTAGAGGCACACTCACCCACTAATTCAGCCAGTAAAAGGGTGACTGTATCTGCAATATTCATCCATTCACGGCCATGTGGGTGCTTGAAGTGACCTTCCACTGCCCTGAACAATATATCCACAAGATATATAAGGATAGGCTTGGACAACCGACGACCTCCGCGGGTAGCTCACCGAGTTCCCCATACGTGCAACTCTTCTTCAAGAAGAGCCTTTGACCGTTTAGATAATAGACCCAGTGAATTACCACAGAGATACGCGCATCGGTGGTCACCTGGATGGCACAAGAGAAGCCTGCATGAGTGTGCTCATCAATGCCTAGCAAGAATGATGAATAACAACTGATAGGCTCGGAAAGCTCGGCGCAGTATTCGCTGTTTGTTGGGATGAAGAACTGGTCGCCGGTGAGCACCACAGCGAGGTCGTCGTGGTCGGCTGGAGACATTCTCTGTCAGTGCGTCACTTCAAGTTCAAGTTGATCCGCCTGCCTTGCCACATCGGGCTTTCGGTGAAGTCGGCCGGTTAGTGCCACCGTGAGCATGTCCTCCTAGCTAACACACGTCTACGTTTGTCAATCATGAGCCAAAACCAACGGGCAGATAGAGCGCGAACGGCGATTGTGGTCGGCGCTGGTCCGGTGGGTTGTCTCGCGGCGATGTCCCTCGCTAAGATGGGGTGGAATGTTGTCGTCTATGAAGCACGGCGAGGTAGGCTGTCGAACCGTGTCCTGGTTACATACATATTAGTCTCAACCCTTCCAGATTTACGACTTCCCTCCTCCAAAGCTACCGCCCAGCAGCGCTCGATTAACCTCGCGATATCATCTCGTGGAATCGCCGCTTTACGGGCTATTGATCCAGCCGCCACTGCCCGATTCTTGCAGACTGTTATACCGATGCGTGGTCGGATGATTCACGACATCCACGGAAATCAGCATAGCCAACAGTATGATAAGGACGGACAGGTGGGTAGATTTCCGCGTGTTGGTTCCAGCGTTATGCTTCATCCGCGTGTCCGTCGGAAATATACTGACGAACACCTCCACCGGGTTGTTCTCCTCTCGCAGTGTATCAATTCCATAGATCGTGCCCTTCTCAATGAAGGCTTGCTCGAGGACGTGTCTGCCATTCCGAGCGTCCGCCTCTTCTTCAACCATAAAGTTCTCTCCATCAATTTCGACGCCAGAACGATGATTGTTCGAGATACTGATTCAGAGACGGAAATCCAAGTGACTTTTCATTTGTGCATAGGTGCAGACGGTAGTTATTCCATTGTCCGTCGTCAATTAATGAGGGTCGTAAGGTGTGCCCGCCTGCCTGTTGTGTGGGATTCGAGGCACTAACTCGAGGCCTTTAGAATGAATTTCCAGCAGGAATATATACCGCACGAATATATTGAACTTAAAATGCCGGCAGGCTGTAACGAGCATGGTCAGTTTGTATTCGTGCTTGATCCGAATCACCTCCACATTTGGCCTCGCCACTCATTCATGCTCATCGCGCTCCCAAACAAAGTAAACGGCTGTCGTCCTGTCTTCCCACTTGCCAGCTCACGCCATTTCCAAGGACAAGTCCTTCACATGCACTCTGTTTGCCCCCACTGCCGAGTTTGATCGTTTGATTGGTCGCGAAGCGATCTTATCATGGTTTAGGACCTACTTCCAGGACGCTCTCGTCTTGCTTGGAGAAGACAAATTACTCGAGGATTTCGCCAAGAACCCGCGAAGCCCGCTTATAAGCGTCAAAGTGAGCCTTACTTGAACGTGCTCAAGAATCTCAAAGATCTAGTTCCCGTTAGGCAAACCCGTATCATTACAAGGATCGGTGTGTAATATTGGGTGACGCTGCCCATTCCATGGTTCCCTTCTATGGGCAAGGTCTCAACTGCGGTCTGGAGGACGTTCGGGTCTTGAGAGCACTGCTTCTGCAGGAAGGTGTGGCACCTTACAACCCACCGACTGAATTAGGCGAACATGAACCCACGGACACGAAATTGTTCAATGCCCTGTCCAAGTACACCGAAACAAGGCACGAGGATCTGGTCGCAATCTGTGACCTTGCCATGGACAATTAGTAAATCGGTCGCTCGTTACCAAGGCCTTTACTGATCGTTCGCCGCTGCAGCACCGAAATGCGACATTCTGTGACGACGCCGATATTCTTCATCAAGAAGGCACTCGATAATTTGTTGTACACAATAACCTCCGGCAAGGACTCGTTGGATTTGATCACGCGGTCATTGGATACTGTCCCGTTCCCAACTCCTGACCCTGCAGGATGGCTCCCACTATACACGATGGTCACCTTCCGTCCAGATATTAGCTACGCAACGGCTCGGAAGAAGGCGGTGAAGCAGTTGGCGATGCTCTCTTTCGCGGGACGCCTCGGGACCGTTGTTCTTGGCGCGGCCGTCGTCTGTGTTACGTTCCGCAGTGTTCATTGGCTACGAGGACGATGACCTGGCTTTCTGACGTGTCAACTTTGTACACCGCGTGGTTCCTTATTCCTCGACAGCAATTAAGTGCTACAACCCACGGGCTCGATTAGAAACTCGCCTCGTCGTAGCCCTGGGCATTGAACGGTGATTAATTTGGGACGGTGTTACATGAGGATAGCCTGCAGAGCTGGACTGGCGACACATGTTTCTGAAAGGAGTATGGAAACTAGCCATGAAATGCGACTGTTCAAAGGGCGTGAAAGTAAGCAAGTGCATGTGTACGATTGGTCGGAACGCCGACAGAGGGCCACAAGAAATCCCATGAGATGCGCCATTACATAGTCTATGCGAGGTTTACCTAGTAGAAACACAGGAAGCAGAGTCAGTAGTCGTGCTTTGTCGTGGAGATCTGGTATACAAGAAAGCAAGAAATGCAACATAATCGAAAACAACGGAGGATGTGGGGGAGAGGAAGAGAACTGGAGACCTAAGTCTTCTTTGGTGGCCGGCCCCGTTTCTTCTTCGTGCTCGATTCGCCCGAATCGTCGCCGATGACGGTAGCAGAGGTGGCGGCCATGATAGCTTCCTGTGGTTTTTGCTCTTTACGCGGGCGACCACGTCTCCGCTTCGCAGGTGGCTCCTCGAGGCCTGAATCGTCCAGTTTCTTTTCCTGCACCGGAAGCTGTCAGAGTAGAATCAGGAACGGGGGAGGCCAGTAAGATATACTTTGGGTGGTCTCCCCCTCTTCTTCTTTACCGGCGCTCCTTCTGATGCGCCGGTGGTGGCAGGCGGAGCCCCTGATTTCTTGTTTTTACTGCCTTTGGGGCGACCGCGCCCCCTTTTGGCAGGTTGTGCATCTTTGGGTGTTGTAGCGGCTAAGGAAGCGACCGATAAATTTCGAAAAAATGGTGAAATATGGGATGGGTCGGGCGCAGGGCGAGGGAGAGGACGAGGGCTCACCGTCTGGTTCGTCCAGCGCGGGGTGATCGTTTTCTTCGATATCCTCGTCATATCTGTCCGCGGTGTCCTCTTGCTGTGGTGAGTCGGACATGGATGAATGCGTGGGGGGTGGTGATCACGGGAGCTTGACGGCGACGGGTCGCAGGCGGAGGACGTCCGCGTCGAGGGAGAGGAAAAGCGGGGAAAGGGTGAAGCCCTCGTTTTAACGGAATATTATCCCCCTACCGAATATAGTTGGGACGTGTATTGCAATTGTTTCCCTCGCGTGGAATTCTGGCCAAAATGAGGATTTTATTATTATCGTCGGCCAATCTGCCTGTTCACAGATTTTTAACCCCTGATATTCGGGGGCATAAGTACGTAAATATCCCGCCGAAGCACGTCGAAAAATTCATTTCTCTCGATTTTCCGTCGCTCTCAGGCGAGCTGCTACTACCAATGCAGGGACAGATGGATCATCGTTCCAGAACAGAGCGCACCTTTGCAATCCTTCAAATCAAGGTCGCCGATCAGCGATTAGCGCCATGCATGGCCTCCTCGCGAAAACCTTGAGTGGAGCCTGCAAGATCTCGTCCTTTTCTTTCTTTCTTTTTTCTTTTTTCTTTTTTCTTTTTCGTACCGTCGCTGTTGTGCGTTGATCGTGACGGTGGCCCAGGCCGCGGAGTCGGCTTTACTTCAGTCGGCGATAAAATTAGCCGTGTTGCGAGCGAGTGGGCCTCTCTCGCACTCCTCCAGACTCATGAGACGCTCGACCCTCGTCGCATTCGCCATTTCGCCCCTCGCATTCGGGAGAGCGCGGTTACTTTACGCTGGCCCCGAAGATCTCTATGCGTTCCCAAAGTACCGCGTCACCTTTCTAAACGACTTACCCGTCGCGAACAACACCGCGCAACGCTGGATGCAGGATGGCTTGCGGGGCGGCGAGCAGGAGTTTCTCGGTGAATCTTGGGTTCTCCCTGCGCGGTATCCTCAGGCTGGCATGAAGGAGATAGGCAGTTCTGAAACAGGAACATTCCGCGAAGCACCCAATGTCTGTACGTTTGACATGTATTTATGCGCTCGCCGAACTGACGCTATTTGAACCAAGTACAGTCAGACGCGTCCGGCTATTCTCTCGAGCACATGAAAATCGGTCCAGACAACGAGTTCCTCTGCCTCATTCCTCCCGCACGTAACGCGGCCACGACGACAGAAGACTTTGATGGCGACGCGACACTTCGGAATAGTTGGTCGCTGCTTCAGCCATTATCCGGAAAATGTCTTTATGTGCGATCGTCGTATCAGCAGGCGCGGTAGATTTCTGATCTCGCCCCTTAGCATCGACAAACGTGGTTCACATACTCTTATTGTCACAACCAGGAAATCAGGCAATTTAAAGAGCTCCCTCCCACGCAACCGCCCACAGGTAACACATGTTCAGATTTAGACTTCCCCGTTCTTAATGATCCCATATAACCAGGTCCATACGAACCTGCAGAGGATCCACAGGCAGGTTTCCACGATTTCTTTGAAATTACCTTCTAAGGTCTGTCAAGTGGGAAGCGTTCACGCTCGGTCGTTCCCCGGTCGCACAAGACACCAGAGCGGACGTGGTCGTCCCTGATCAATTCGCTCATGCTGCCAATTTGGAAGTTGCACACGGTCCAGGCTCTCGTTACCTCGTACAGCGATGGGGCGACGGCACATTCTGCGATAAAACCGGAAAGCCCCGTGAGGTCGAAGTTCAGGCAAGTCGATCCATCCCGCCGTCCAAAAAATCGTTTGATAAACAACTATCAGTTCCACTGTTCGATGACGATGGCCGACTCCATACTTCTCGTCCGGGAGGCAAAGACATGTTCCTATGTACTCGTGGTACAGACGCCGCGCTTGTGTGGTGAGCCTGGGTTCAGGTCCCGTCTAGAGAGCCGTGACGAGTCACTCGTCCGTTGCCGCCAAATCGTCGACCCGACCCTTGACCAAGTCCCTCCTTCCGAGTCGACGCAACTTGAACAGAGGCGAACCGGTGAGCAAGTGAATCTGCATGAATCCGACCATCCTCTCCATCTTCTCAATCGCGGGTCTCGTTTCGTTATACCTACCCCGGCACCGCCCCAGAGCTCGCTAGAATCAGGCTCCAGTGACAAAAGTGATGGGCAACTGGATGACTTTTGGAAACGGGCCGTGGAAGCTCTATTGAAATCGCCCGAAATGCAAGGCATCGGCGGCAAGAACCCTCAAGTCTTTCTCGACCATGGCGAAAACGGCGAAATAGTAATCGAGATTCTGGAGGAAATACCCATGGACAGCAACGGGGATGGTGCGGTGCATGGTGATGCGACTACTGAAGAGTATGCACGACTGACAGAAGTCCTGCGTAATGCAATTTTTGATATGGGGCGTGATGGGGGAACAGAGAGCGCGGGCGATCAAGATTGGGAAGAAGAGGAAGAGGGAGGACTTCGTAACACACGAGATGAGTTGTGATGTGGGTCGACTCCATTGTCTGTCCGGCCCAACGGCTTGAATGCTATCACTGTCTCAAGCTTTCTGTACACCTTTAGGGGGAACTTCGAAGATGAAGAAAGGTGAGGGGAATTTTATTCATATCCGTGTCATGAAGCTGGCATCAAATTTACTGCGTCACTAATCTAGTGTAAATGCGGCGTTTTTTTTCCTTGGATGACTGGCGAGTTCTAATTCCCGCACAGGCCGTCAACATCAACCGATGGCTGCTTCTCTGCAGACCCTCGACTCAGAGCGTCGAAAAATAAAATTTCACGGGCGAACATGTCATTTAGCAGCTTCGTGTTCCGCTTCCCCCCGAGACCTCTCCGCTTTGTGCCTAGACCACTGGGTGGGCGCAAGTCGGAGGCAGAGAAGCCGTGTTCCTTTTGAGAAGTGCACTCAAGAGCCGCTCTATTCACCAACTCGTGTCAACATCAAGACCGCACTCCTTTATCTGCCAAGACGCACCGAGGTGTTTTCTCATTCAAATCTTCCTTCTGCATCAGTGCATCCTCAGGCTACTGAAACCACCAAATCCCAGAACTTTACTACGTTCCTCAATGTCCGTTCACACGCAGGCTTCGTTTCATCCTCCGATATTTCGGAACGCCGTGCAAATATATCACATTATCACAGCGCGGCATGGAAGAATGTCCAGTTTGTCCACCTCTGGAATTTTTCCGTGCTTCTGTGGCGGGCCAGGGGTCCTCTCTTGGTCATCGATAATCATGTGCTCATCACCTGGGTCGTCCCTGTCTTGCACCCGTTGTCTTCAATTCGTGCATTCCCATGGAATGTATTCCTTTGAGAACGTATTTTTTTGGGCCTGACCCCGTGGGTAATTCGCTGATACCGCCAAGCCGCGAGGGGACTCGACCTACCCTTGATATCTTTTTGGCCCTCTTTATCCGCCAAAAAAATCGCGCTTGTTCCGTTACGATGTCCTCGCAATTCGCCACATCACCGTCCTAGCGTTACGCCGCGTGTGCCAAGGATTTCATCTTCCGTCTGCAGCTCACGCTGTTGATCTGTCAAAAATCAGTTGAAATGTTTAAATTATCCGATGGTTATCTTCGTGACATTCGAGTTGGTCCCTTTTCCGTATTGACTTCCCTCGGATGGCACAGAGAGACCAGATCCTTCCTACGGCACGACAGAACGCGAATGTCATGAGGATACTCGCTGCTCCATCCTCGTTGCTACTAGGTTTTTTTCCCTCCAGAAATTCGCTTCGTTTTGGCATGCTGCACATTGCCTCGCCCATCCCCATGGTGGCCATCCTGAGGGATATAGATAAGGTTTGATTGCCTGTTCTTTAATGACATGGAACCAGCGCTGAACATGTGCCTTCGGTCGTATTCAGATGGCTTGTCGAATCGGTGTGAAAAAACGTTTGCCATCCTGGTTCTATGATAGCCAATTGCGAATTACCATTCGCTTGATACACTTCTTTCCTGACCCACCGCGCGTGAGGTGGGACGCTCTCTATTCAAGATTGGGCGTTCCCTGATGCCTAGATCCGATGGTGGCATCGTCCGTTCGCTGTTCGCCGTCTCACGTTTTTCTTGAGTAGCAGCGAGCGGCCCTTTTCTCCTGCTGAAAAAGTCAGGAAATCGTGCTGCGTGCGATATAGGACTACTGAAATCTGGCCATGCCCGAGTGGGATGGGACAAGCGTGGGCTCTGCGTTGCAATCGGCGGTTGACGGTACTTGGCTGGCACCTATACTGCACCCCCTCCTCGGTCTGATGGATCGTGGGTTATTTGGACGCACTCTCAAACCCGAATGGCGTTTTTAAATCAAGCGATAGGGGCTTCTGACAACACGAGGAATTTGAATTCAATATCGTGTGCGTCCTCGGAGTATTTCGGGTGTCGTCTGATTCTCAATTCATCCTGCAAATCGAATCTAGATGATGGCCACGCTGTGTCAGCGCGAAATGATCCATACCCTGTCGTCAACTTTGGATTACCCTCGTTGGGCCTGAGAGGGTGACTACCATCCGAGAATTTCGTGTCGGCTGGAACTGGAAACATTCTGAAGCTCAAACCCTCGGCGACTGGTGGCCTGAAGACACGCTCGATGCGGCATGCTTCTGCTTTTCCTCGCAGTTTACGGTATGGCAAGTAACTCTGCTTGTTATTCCCTGTAAATTCCGAACGTAACATCCCTACCACCATGTTTCACGGCGAGTCACCCATGTTTCAATTGAGGCGGAAGGACCACTCGAAGACGTCCGGGGGTAGCTACCACAATATGGCCTACTGGGGCTGGAAGCCACATATGTACTCGAGATCCACGGAATCCGTACATGTCGGTGTGCCTTGGTTTCCCTTGCGCAAGGTATTCGTCCTTGGCAGGAAACAATACAACTTCTCGTCCCGGATATTGAAGCGAACCACGCTTGACGGTGTCGGCGACCACAGTACGTCAAGTACCTCATAATATATTACCTACCAATGGCCGGTCGTCAAGCTGGATTGTTGAAAAGCAAGACGACGTCTTGTGGACTACCGGTATCAACGGACCCGCTTGTGGTTTCAGACGACATACAATCGAATCCCTTTTGATTGTCCCAGATCTTCTCCGGCGAGCTGCTACGGTCGTCGCCGCAGAACAAGGTTGCTTCCAGGCGGGTCTGCTATCTCCACTCTATCCCCTCTTTGACCGCGTAACCTACCGTCGGCTTGAATTCGCCAATAACCTGTTTTCAGCGGTCGTTGACAATGTCGGACATTCCCAGCGCTGGCCACCGGATTTTGTGAGTCGCTAGCGTTCGATTTAATCCCGCGACGACATCCCGATGCTACCACCTCTCCCCGTTCATGCTGCTCGACGGCTGCTCTACTGGTCGTTCGTGCCACGGACACGTATCCTTCTAGAATAACGTCGATCGACGAGTTGACCGATACGCAGAATGCATGCGGGAATCCTCCCCAAATCGAACGGCGCTACTGTAACGCCATCGGCCCTGTCGTGTCCTCGAAGGCGTCTTCGCTCTGCTCGAGTACACGGTCGCTACCTACCCCCCATTTCAACGGGCCGCGCAACATTGCAATTTGTCGACCGCCTCGCTCATCTCTCTCTCATGCCCCTCCCGATTCGACTCGGAATGTTTGCGGAGATTATGCCAACGAACGGGTCTCGGCTAGAGACTCTGAACCTGTATGCGGAAACTCGGGGTTCGTTTCCATGTCAACGGCACGGCCAGCACGATGAACATACGCCATGGCCCCTCCGCTGGACCGCGTAGCTCCTACCACCGCCCGGGTCTCTGCGAACTTTATGAACCGTCGGTCTTGACAACATGTCGTCGCTCGACAATGTGATGCTGGTCTGTAGCGAAAAGAAGTTATAGAGATGTGCCACGCCAGATGTCAAGGACAACGAGGGTCGGTTCTCCGACATAGACATAGAGTATGGACCCTCTCACTAGTCTCCCACTTCCACCAGCGACCGCCACGACCCAAATTAACAGATCAAAGAGACATGGGAGTTGTTACGCCAGGGCAAGTAAGTCAGACGTTTGATGCAGCAGAAAATAATCGATTTCCAGGACGCGCATGACCCAAATCATTGCCAGCTAGATCCGATTAAGTAGATAATAATGAAGACGGAAACGAGGGTAGGCAGTAGGCTATAAACTGGCCTAGTGACAAATGATGATCAGCGAACAAGTGGGCGTCAGTCCAGACTAAAAGGAATGGCAAGCCATCATTGGCGACCGGCATACAAGGGCAACATGTCCGATGAGAGAAGAAAAAGGCATCATCTTGAAGTAGTGGGAAACGAGACAAAGCGTGCATGCGTAGTCGGACGACTGGTCTACTTCTTCTTGAGGTTGTTGGTGATAACAACCGCGACGACGATTGCGACAATGGCAAGGACGAGAAGTATGATGAAGAAGCAAATCCATCGCTTTTTTCTTGCGGCACGAGCAGAGCTAATCGCCTTGTCCGTGTGACCAACTCTGCAGCGTCGACGTTAGACGCAGTGAAGTGGATTGCAATGTGTAGCGCACCCTGTTTCCAAGTCCTTTTCGACAGTCGCTGCGGTCGTTTCTATGTTATCTATCACCTCACTCTGTTGCTCGACCATGATGCTCATCTGCACAACAAAGTCGAGGTCAGTAGCATAGCACCAGACATCTCCGTACGACGCACGTCATTGAAGAGTTGGGCGAGTTCTGCAATAGTTTGCTCGATGCGCTGGATGTCTTGATGGCGTTCTTGTACCTCGCGGTAGGCAGCCCTTGATTCACCATAACGGTTCGAGTTCATCAACTAATTCAAAGTAAGCGCAGGACATGGGAACGAACGCCGCGACCACTCACGGCTTGACTGAATATCTGGCCGCCGGTGTCACCGTTCACCACTGCCCGTACCTCCTCAGGGGTTGCATCCGGTTTGACTAGACAGATCCGAACCATCACAGACGGACAATACTTCTTAGGGGCGGAACTCACCAATCTTGAACTGCCTCTCCATCCGTTGCTTGTACTTTTGACGGTACTGTTGTTCTACCTGTTGATAATTTTGAATCGCATCCACGAATTTGGACTTGACGAATGCGGTCTGTGAGGAAGAGCTGCTGGTTAGCGTCGCCCTGCTCCCCAAGTCTGTTGCCTTGTCACCTGTTGTTTCCGAGCCTGGCCGTCCCGCCCACTTCCAGCTTGCCTCTCTAATGCTT
>JBBPJX010000614.1:0-13026 GCA_038088955.1 Neotropicomus parvogracilis | reverse complement strand
GGTGGAGGAGGGGGGGGAGTGGCAGGAACGGGCTGCGGCATCGCCAGGTGGGGTTGGAATGGTGCCATAAACTGCCCATTAACCTGTGGAAAGAAGGCAGGGACAGCATCTAGCCGATCCCATGATCATCCAGCCAAATCACTCGAGAACGGATGTTAACGCACCTGGGGTCGGTCGCGGGAATGCGAGTGCTGGAGGGGAGGCAGGAGTGCTTGACGAGCTGCCAGGGCTAGATGGGGTAAACCCGGAGAGGGTATCGTCTGCGGAAGCGGATGCAGAGCTGAGGGTGGGGGACGAGAAGGCAAAGAAGGAAGGATTGAGCAAGTCTTGTGGTTGCAGTGGAACTGCAGGCGTGGAATGCAAGGGCACCTTTCCGTCGATAAAGAGCGCGTTTGGGTCGACGTAGACGGAGAAGGAGGGATCGTTGAAGTCGAGGTCCATCGGGTTGAACGGAAAGCCAAACGGTGCGTCTGGCTTTCCATCCGGGTGGGTGTTGTTGAGGAGCATGTAGAGCGGGTCTGATGGGTCCAGCGCAAAGTCGGGCGCCACGCTGTCGGCGTTGTCTGTTTCTGCGGTGCTCATCGTCGTCGACGGTGAAGGGCAAGAAATGTCGTGGGGCTCATATGGGCCCAGTTCGATGTGGCACCACTTTAGACCTTGATTTATCGATACCACGTTTGGTATGTTATTCCCACAATCATTGCTCAAAGTCATCTGTCCGCAAACTTGATGGTGAACCAGCGACATGAAATCAGCCAACCACGACGTCGGTGCGCTTGTCCTTTTGTCGTACTTGGTTCTGTTCAGTTACCTTGTCCAGATTTTAGCTATTTCGGCGGCGCGGAATCCCTCACAGAGGGTAAGCGCTCCCCCCGGCGCACAGTCGTCGTGTCGCCCACCGCCGACGACAATGGTCGGTCACATCCAGGACCTCCGCAGGACCCCTCTGACTTTCTCTGGTTGATGACCGAGGAGCCTCACCGCTCTCGCCGAATGGCAATCATGAAGGCCCATCCAGACGTCATCAAGCTCATGGGACATGAGCCCTTCACTAAATACGTCGTTCTGGCCGTCGTATCTTTACAGGTCTGGATTGCCATACAAATTCGACATTCGCATCCTCTCTCTTTTTGGTTCTTGTCCCTCGCGTACATTGTCGGCGGCACCGCGAATCACAATCTTTTCCTTGCCATTCATGAAATTACCCACAATCTTGCCTTCAAAGGCATTGACGCTAACAAAGCACTAGCCGTCTTTGCGAACCTTCCTATTGGCATACCTTACTCTGCTTCCTTCAAGGTCTATCCCGCATATTGTATCACGCACGCGTTGCTCACCTTATTTCCAAAAGAAATATCACTTGGAGCATCACAAACATCTCGGTGAAGATGGTGTAGACGTCGATCTTCCCACCCGCTTTGAGCTTCTTTGTCTCAACAACGTTCTGGGAAAGACATTCTTCGCGTACGTTGTCCTGGCTGTCGCCGTATTGAGAACTCATTCTCCAGAAGTACTTTCCAGATATTCTTTTACGCCTTGAGACCTGGCTTCGTCCGTACACAAAGACTAACCAAATGGCACTTCATCAATTTGGTCGTCCAACTTGCGTTTGACTATGTCTTAGTGAAAACATTCGGTATTCGACCACTATTATATTTGCTGTTCTCCAGTTTCTTCGCTGGTAGTCTACACCCATGTGCCGGTCATTTCATTGCAGAGCACTACGTCTGGGATGGTCTTGACCAAGAGACGTACAGTTATTACGGTGCCCTGAACATCCTTGCCTACAATGTACGACCTTTTCCAGCCGCATCGTCTTGTTAACTGACTCATGCCATCAGGTGGGATATCACAACGAGCATCACGATTTCCCATCCATCCCTTGGACCCGTCTCCCTGCTCTCCGTGCCCTCGCACCCGAGTTTTACGACAGGATTCCCTCGCACCCAAGTTGGTCCATGATCATTATAAACTTCATCCGCGACCCCGAAGTTGGCATCTTCGCGCGCGTGAAGCGACCCGGGAAAGGTATTCCGCTGAGTGGCCAGGTCACCCCGAGCGGGAACTGCAGTGGGACGGAGAAGGACTGAAAGATTCTTTCATGGACTGACTGGCGATGCTTTACTAATGGTATTTTGTAAACTCGAGTCTCGGGAATGGAACACTTGGACACACTCTCGAGCTGGACCGATAACGAATATGACGTCGGTACTGTAAATTTGTGTTCCGACCAGCTGACATTTTATGTATATACGCCACCAGCAAGCCTGAAAGCTTCGTCGACCATTCTGTCCACGTCCTTCTTTACGCTCATCGACTCTATCAGGCGGGCCGGCATGGACAACGAGCCACTCAAATCCGGACACGCCTTGAACGCCCCAAAGGCTCCAGTAACTCGAGAGCGTCAGGGCAGGACAGACACCGACAAGTTCATCGAGCGCCCATACGTTCCTCGTGCATCTATCGCCCCGAGCACCGAGCACCCTGAAGGGAGTGCCCGCCACGCTGAGAAGTATTCGGACTATGTTAGTAGTCATCTGGCCCCATCTTTCAGTCTCAGCGACCCTGTCCCTCTAGTCTGTCATGCAACAGCACTGCATATACTGGGATAGGGACGCCGACGGTGTCATTTGGCCAATTGACACCTGGCGCGGGTTCCGCGATCTCGGGTTCAACCTCTTGTTTTGCTTCCTGGCGACGATCGTGATCCACACTACGATGTCGTTGCCTACCAGGTCCGTCGGTTTCTGGTGTGGCGGTACACTAAACACCGACTCCTTCCCTTCAGACTCGCCATCAGCTACGTCCCCGATCCTGTTTTCCGGATTTACATCGAGACGATCCATGCTAGCAAGCACGGGTCCGACTCGGGCACGTTTGACACCGAGGGTCGCTTCGTCCCGTGCAAATTTGAGGACATGTGGTCCAAGGTCTGTCGACATCCGCTCCATATCTGATTCCGGGGCGCGGCTGACGCTCGCGATGTATAGTACGCGACGACGACCAACCCGAAGGGCACGCCTCGCACGTCGATGAGTCTGTACGAGCTCTGGTTGTTCATGCACGGGAACCGCCTCGCGATGGATCCGTTTGGCTGGGTCGCCGGGTTCTTGGAGTGGGCGACTACGTTTCTGCTGGTGCAACAGAACGGCATGGTGGACAAGGAGGACGTGCGGCGTGTGCTCGATGGATCGCTGTTCTTTGAGATTAGGCAGGAGCGGAAGAGCGAGCTGGGCTGGAACAAGGGATGGGGTCTGGGTGGGGACGGGTTTGTTGGCGGGGAGAAGTTGCTTCCGTTTGGACTTTGAGTTGGTCGCATACATGAATACTAGACCTTCCTAAATGGTCGAATCACCACGCGCGTATAGGATTTTCTGTTGACTTCGTCACGACGCCTGTTTGGAGCATTCGGAATACCCTCGAAATATAGAGAATGGGTGCGAGAATGTCGCTCCAACGATAGATTTTAAAGACACCACCATCGAGCGTGCCAGAGCGACAGACCCAGGAACTGCCTGGCCTAGACGAGCGTAATGCGTCTCACTTGCTCCCGTATCTGGAGAACTCACCGCCGCCGGAAACCGGCACCGACTATACCCAACAAGAGTGCTGGGACAACGATGGTAAGCCATACTTGGAAATGTGCACGGTGAGCGGAAAGCATATCATTCCTTTCTCGCCGCGGGGACCACTCGACGGCTTCGACAGGCCGAGAAGCGAGTACGTCATGGTCACCGGCGGCGGTGGCGGCGTATGTGGCCCTCTCAGGCTCCCGAGGGACGAGTATGAGGACTCTGGAAGCCCTTTGGTTTGATCCCAGCAAGTGAGCAAATCGAATTTAAACCTTTTCGATGCTTAGCAACGATGTCCAGAGTTATGGTTCATCCTCGAATCCTAGCCTGGCACAATGACCTTGAGCAACAGGATATATCGATGCATCGAAGGGCTACTGCGACCATGTTTGCGATCGAGAGCTCAAAGCTCATCATCTTTTCCACGGGAGATGGAAGACGCCAAAGCTGCAGTGACCTCCAACATTGCCATGTATGGCTGCGAGGTCAGCCTTGTCGCCTTCGACATCATCGAGGACATACGTTAAAGGTGGAGACGGCGCATTAATATCAATCCACCGCGTGCCTGTAGCACCGGGGGCGAAATCGGACGCATCGATCTCGACAAGGTCCGCAGCACCTTTGAGCCTAGACGATTGCAGTCACCAGGTTCGCTGTCCCCACACGTGAGACGTGGATCAACACCACCTCCGTCGTGGCATATGCAAGTTCACCCAGGCTCGGCGAGATCGTTGCTGTGTTCACGTGCTCATCATTGAGCCCGACTCTTGACCTCAGTCGATTGCTCCGCTACAAAAGGTCCCATTGTGTCTTTTACGCGGTCCGTCGCAAAGCAGTTCGCACCCGGTGGCATACGTGTGAATGCGGTCGCGCCGGGACCTGCGGTCACCGCTCTCCACCCGGTATCAAGAGATCCCGATGACATGGAAAGGTTTGGCGCAGGGGCCCTGTTGCACGGGCGTGCAACCCAGCCCGTGGCAATTGCGCCCGTTTTCGTCTTCCTCGCGAGCGCTGATTCCAACATAACGACAGGGCTTGTATCCACGTGAACAGTGAGTTGTCCCACATATACCTGCTTCTTGTCCGTTGACGAGATGTTCTGATGACGGTGTGCACGTTGGTGATTCTTAAAACGGTAAAGTCTGTAATGGTTCTTGTAATGGTCGTATTGTATTGTATATCCGACACATCGTGTAACGTGTCCTTAGTGTCTTCGTCATTTCGTTTATCCATATCCATCAAATCCTCTCACCAAATATCTCGGAAATTGGCACAGCCTTGTACGGCCGACATTGACTGTGTCCAAGGATGCGACGTATTGTGGAAATCTCGGGCGCGAGCATCGTAGGTCTAGTGATTGTAGAATTGCCCTACTCCTTGCACATCGAGAAAAGTGTTATATGGTACAAATGGGATCCAGCTTAAAGAGTTGCCATAAGATCAACAAGGATGGTAATGATGCCAAGGACTGGCGCAGTAAACCCGAGTCAGACTCTGCACCGTGCGACATCAAGATGAGCGGAAAACGGACCAATCTCAATGGCGATCAAAGCAATGACAATCTGTTCGAGACGTTCCGAATGTCTGCTTGAGACAGATTCCTTGAGGAGTTGAAGCATATCTTGAAGGACCTGTTGTTTACCCCAATCGTCAGCGACGGCACATCGAGCCGGTTTGGCCAACCTCTACACGCGTGTTCAACAAGTCGATGCGTTGTGGGACCTCTAGGTAGCTCCTCGCAGCTTCATACAGTGGCTGTAAATCTGGATACGTCTATCTCTCTTTGTTATTTCCACAGAGCAGACACGCCCACAAGCAAATAAAACGCATACCCAAAATACCTCCTACAGCAAAAAGGACACGAAATGTCGTTACCGGTCCGAGTAACATGAAAATAAACGAGGCAAACGTACCGGCGAGTCTAGTACAGATCCGACAGTGTTGATATTTGTCCGCAAAATGAACAACTCTCCCGTTTTACGCATGATCTCTGTCCTTCACGCGTTCGCGATCCTGTCGTAAATTCGATGGGCGGGAAAACATACCTTTATGCGGCATCCCAATCTTTCCCGTTTCTGAGAGTGTTTCAGGTATATCCTTCGTTTCCTCTATTTTTGAGGATATGAGCTCCTCGAACTAGAGAGCTATTAGTCATGGTTTGTCGGAGTACATCGGATCATACCAACGATATCTTTACTGATTGGGAGAGGGCGTGCGACAGTGACAACTTAGTCCTAGTACGATCCGTCGGTTATGGAGAAGAAGAATTAAATTATGAGCCAACTCACATGTAACCCGAACCATGCCGGAGTGTGATGACATCGTTATATATTCTGATCGGTGAATCAGATTTGGGATACGCGGCTCAGATCCCCGGCTGGACGAAATATGCACATACCGACTATAGTTTGCATAATAATAATTCAAATCTTCCATCTCGACTTCGTCGGGTCCTAGGCAATGGAGAATTCACAGATGATCGTGACCAGGAAACCACCAGACTCACTCAGTCTGTCTACCTCGAATCGTCGACTGACACGTCGTTATTAGGATACCCGACAAGGGAATTAGGCGGGCTCACATTGATGTGAGGAAGCGTTTCTCTTGTGGTTCTGTCATGCCCCAGATCACGACCGTACCATAGCCAAAGACAAATATCTCTGCCTCGTTAGGCACGGCATAAAACTTGCTCCGCTTCTTCTTGGAGGAGTAAGTGTTGCTCGTATCAGTCGACTGTGGGTTCAACTCTGGAACACCAAGTAAGTCCCCCGTTTGATTGCTTCGCTTCAGGTGGTCCGAGGTGCCGTTGCTGCTCGACGGCTCGTACGCATATGGGGTGTAAATCACGTCGTCGATGATCTTTGCATCCGCCCGGTACGCAATGCGCCTCGCATTGAAGAACTTGACAAGCTCAGGAAGTAAATAGGACCTGTCGACCCGCGATAAGCACTCGACACGGCCCCGCGAGCAAGAGGGAACCGGGAAGGGACGCACTGGGCCGTGGCATAGGCAGTCACCCTCGGGAGCGACTTGGCCTTCTTCTTTGTCAGCCTGAGCGCATCGCGTCGTGCGGTGCCCTGAGGGATCCGCGATATCTGACGTAGACGACCTTCGGCGCCCTCTTCGTCGTCTTCGTCCGCATCTTCCTCTTCTTCGTCGTCGCCCTCGTCCGTGTCCCCAGTCGCGTTTGTGCCCTCTTCCGGTTCTGGTCGTGCTGCTAGCCCTGATGTCGTCGGTTGGTCAGGGAGGACCTTGAGCTTGCCGGCAGTCTTTGTCGAGCGGTTCGCCCCCCGAAGTTTTGGCTCCGGTTGGTTGGTCGATGGCGACGGCGGCGGCGGGTTCGTCTTTGGGAGGAGCGGCTTTGAGGACATGGTCGCAAGCGTCGGACAAGAGCGGTCCCCGGCGTCGAGTACGGCGTCGCCGGTCCCGTTCAAAATAAATATAGGTTTATTTTTGTCGTAAAAAATAAAGCAAATAATTATTTACTTCTTTTGCTCGAACCATGACATCATAAGGAGGCCCGCTGCAAGGACGAGGGGAAGTGGAAGTCGTTCACCAAGTGCGCACGGAGTGCCGACTCTGGGCGAAGACATGGTTTTTCTCCTCCAGGTTCCGTTGGTTCGTCCGCAGCACATCCCGCCGCCTTCAGGCCAGAGTCCGACACTTCGCAAGACCATAACGTTAGGGACGCCGTGATGCCACTCATGCCAGAGTACCGCCTTCGTAACGCAAGCCAATGTGGCTCGCACGCAGGTACGGTCAGCAGACCAATTCCTCGGACCCGATAACCTCAAGTCGGCCAGGGACAGCCTAAACTAACCAATAGAGCCTTACAGAGCCACGCCAAGCGTCCGCCCGTCAGGACATAGTAACCTAGGATGTACTGATGCCCGGTTGTCGGGGCACCACCATCAACCCAGCCATACCCCTGAAACAGTTCGTTGTGATTTACGTTTTGTGCGTGAGTTTGAGATACATCACTTCAAACCTTATCGGTCTGCACTGTGGACGCTCCTCAGAGATCGGGACGCTCGGTCGCGCCTTGGTTCGTCGCCATGTTTCGTACTCGGCCACCGCACGCGTCGGCCGTCGTCATACCTGTTTTCCACCTAATCTCAGCGCGGGTTGGGGAAGGGACCAATAGCCAGCGTAGACAATCAATCATTTCGTACCTCAAACGAACTAAAGCCCTCGGCCCCAGGGAGCAAATACCCACTTGGTCCGCGGTTCATTTCCACACTAGCTCCGTTTGTAGACGGAGGTTGAACTAGACCTGGTTAGATCTAAATCTCGTAGTCAAAATCAGACTTGTCGAGGGATGTCCTAACTCGACGGACTCCGGCGGTATGGCGCCCCTCCATTTTCTGCCAGAGTTGTGCCCCCATCCTGATTGATCCAGGAACTCCGCGTCACGGTGTTCACTAGGGCTCAAAAGGAACCACCACTCGATACGACCAAAAGGTCGAGCAACGGGTGGCAGCCACCTGAAAGAAATCAAAAGTGGATTCGTCCCGGTATCTCCCGGAATCCTCCCGCGCCCATAATGATGTGAAGAGCCTCTGTTGATGTCTAGTCTGCCTTCAAGTTGGCAGTTTCTCGTACCTTCCGGGGTAGTCGCCCCATTCATCTCTGCGCCTTCTCCCGAGCTTCCTTGGGCCGCAACTGAGCCGATCTCCCGAAGTGGGCCAAGGCTGAAACGATGGGTCCGCGGATCCGTTGGTTGAGGACAGAAGAGCGAACGCCATATAGCCCTAGCACACGTATGCCGCCTTCGTCCGTCTGGTACAACGTCTCCTCCGAATCATCGAGAATGGGGAGCGGGTAGTCTCGACCAATGGGCGATGCAGCCGGCGTCCTGCTGCATACCCATTTATGCCAAGCGCAGCGCACACGCGAACTGTCGGACGGTTCACGTCCCTCAAAAGTTCTGGCTCTGGAACAGACCCTTGCCTCGTCTGGGAAGCCAGTACTTACGTACGAGCACGCCAGACTCGTCAAGCTTCTCAGGAAAGGAGACCACCCGATAGATACGATCTAGACCTTGAATTAGTAAACCCGAAGAGCAATTACCGCTGACGGAAATTTCACAGTACATACTGCGAGAAAATGCAGGACACGACCACCCTGTCGGTGGGTCAAGGAGCGTTTCGGTGCGCCAGTGAGCATGTAAATAATTTACACATCCAATTTCCGGGATTCGAGCTGGGATCCCAGTCGATAAGCCACTCTAAAAAAATTCCCATGAGTTGGTCTATCTGCTGGCACGGTCGCCGAGCATCGCACCCCCTTACCGTCAAAGACCTCTGTTCGGCGTTCCCAGGGAACGTAACATTGCCCACGAGCAAGGAAGCACTAGCAACCAACTGAGACGAGATCGCTGATTAGCAATTTTTCATTATGCTAGCACCGCCACCACATGCCGTGTATCCACCCATTCCAGTCCAAGTCGACGCGTGATTGCGTCAATCCACGGGAAACCCGTCACACCTTCCTTCTGGAAATTTCCCGAAAACCCAATCGGTGGAGGCGTTCTATCCATCAAACGCACGCACGCAGCCAGTCCCTCCTCCTCGTCAACCACGTCCTCGACACGTCGTGGGTCGATTCCCATCGTATTTGCTCTAAACGGTGAGCAAAGACCTCGAGTGCGGACGTCTGATATTTTCCTGCGGTCGCCAATCAATGAACCTTGGTTGAGGCCAGCCAGTGTGGGGAAAAACAGCTGGTAAAGTAATATCCCCCGAAGACCAAGTTTTTACCTGCAGACAGCAATCCCGCGGATTTGACCAAAAGATAATCCGAGCACGCTCTGCGGCGTAACACGTCCCTCCAAATCGGAGCTGGCCCTCGAAATGCACGCCTGCTCGAACACCAAAAGAACGTGTCACTCAAAGGGAACACAAGCATGAGGGTAATTGCTAGAAATACGCACGGTCAGTGATCCGAATACCGTTTTTCTACCTCCGACTGCTTTCTATTTGGATATACAATCAATCCCTGACACGCCAAAGGAACTCGCGTGGCTCAAGACAACCGAATTTCATGCAAGGGCACTGTAATTTCCGGGGATTCAAGGCTGCTATACATCTGGACTTCATCGCTCGAGCGTACACGTACCAAAAGGGTCGTGAATGGAGGATCAATGGCTGGAGGACTCGTCTTTGGCTTCGGAAAAGTCACGCGTTCCGCGTCTTCACAGAACGCAGCCAGTCTTCTCAGTGCTTCTGATTCACCTCCCCTGATGCTCGTTGTAGCAAGGGGTAAACCAACCTCCTCGAGTGATGGCATTTCAAAGTCCCCCCGGAAACCAGCGAACAAGTCTAGATTGTCAGGTGACGAGGCGTTCTTGATGGGCGAGGGAATCATGACACCATAACAAACCACCTCCGTTTCACGCCCGCCAGCGTCGAGATCGACATCGCGGCGTACAGGACGTTCTGTGCGTGTGAACGCCGGAATTTCTGCATCTCCCGGAGATAGATGTGTTCGGGCGGCGGGAGAGGACGGCCAGGAGCCGGGATATTCCTGACAGCCTGGGGGACGGACATGAGACAAGAGCCCGTACACCCAAGGGGTATAAAGTACCGTGCGCCATGAGGATATGGACAGTGCGGGTTTCCTGCCGTGTGCGTGCGCCACGGCCAAAGGGTTGCACGACATACGACCAGGGATATCCAATGCCTCGACGCCCGCGGCAGGCACGCGCGATTTGACGTCTACGTCTCGCGCAGCCGCATATGCCGCGCTGTCCTTCTCAAACACGAGATGCGTAATGTGCCACGCTGAGCACAGGACCGGATGACGGTCTGGGGGGGGGGGGTCCGCGGACGACAAGGAGCCTAGTCTTTGGGTCGCTACAGAGCGAGAGAGCGAGTATACCCTCCAAAAGGAAGTTCATTCTGTCACACATGAATGAGGTTACGATCAAATAGATCTTTTTCGGTCACCAAGGACGTAGCTGTCAAGTTTACACCGACTTTGTGTACATACGTATTCAAGGTCCCAAGTTCATATCTGCGTTGTTTTCAGTGAATAGAGGAGTGGTTTCGAAGTAACGGACCTGATAAAACACGTCTGGGCTCAAACCGAGCGTTGCGTGCAGAGCGGGGGAGTCATAAAGACACAGAGATCTGTCCGAAACCAGTCAAGGGCGCGGGCAAGAAGTCCTCAAGATAGTTGTGGGCTCAAGCGTCCCCACGAGATCTTTATTTCAAGCTGTCGACCACTGCGAGTCGACGGGGAGGTGTACGTCACGTGCTGTGCTCATGGCCCGTCGGGATACCGTTTGAACGATAAATGACATTCGAATGCCGTGCATGCGTGGATAGCGTACAAAAACTGCGACAAAAGCCAAAAAAAGAAAGCAAGACAAGAAAACTCCAGAGTGCAAGTCCATAATCTATATACGTGAGGGTCCAATCTAGAATGCGCAGCAAAAGTAGCTCAAGTCATGGGGTGTGATGAAGAAACAACATAGTCCCTCGAGGGCGACGCTAGAATTTCATTCTACCTGAGAATGAGTGAGCATGTGAATGTATGGACATGGTGGCCGTTTTAGGCATGGTCGACGTGAGCGTTTGCGTGGAGAAGCGTTGCAAGAATTGCTCGTCGATGGGGTCGCGTCTCGGGTATGCAAGGTTTTGAAGATAATCGAGGGGGACTAGCTGATCGGACAGGTGAACGGGGTTCATCCTTGGACTGGGGGTTGCGGGCATAGACGACGATGACGAGGGCGGCGAGGGACAGTTTGGCGACGTGTGACCAACGACGGTATCTCGAAAGCGAGGGTGGTCCCTGCCAGCGATCAAATTAGGTTCCGAGTATGTCGTTTGGCGGACGCCACTTGAAGCGTAATGGGGGTGCTCGACCGATGACGGCAGAGAGAAGGTTGTTTTCCGTGCGCCGGGTGGCTCTGACAGCTCCAACTGAGAAGTATTGGCAGACGTGGGGAACTGGGTGTAGACGGGAGCGGGGGGTTGAGAGTGGTAGAAAGAAGGCTGGACCGAGTCTGGGGCCGAGATGATGCCTTCCATCGGCGCTTGTGACATGCGTTTTGCCACGACGGACTTTGGGAGATCGTCATCTCTGCGAGATTTGCCATCTCTGCGGGCACTACGGAACCAACCGTCTGGGACGGGGACGTCACCGATCCCCTTGACATTATCGATCGTGTCGAGTCGATCGAGTCTTTGTTGGCTAAAGTATGCGGCTATGAAGGAGAGGATTGGCTAGGAGACTGCGGAGATTGGCATGAAACGCGTACTGAGGTGCCACTTTCTGAAGATGCCTCGTGGACGGTCTTCGGGCAACGAAACGCGTACGCTGTAAGTTTGCTTTATTAGGCGTTCAGAGTCGCTTGTCGCACGAGATCGAGGCGAGGGGTACATGCTGTATGTGCGAGAGGGTTAATAAAATGGAGATGATCGAATTAGGACAAGCGGAGGGAAGAGAGGGACCGAGAGGGAAGCATGGGAGAAAAAGGGCATAGCGACTGACCTAATCATTTGCGCCCAGGGAGTAGATGCGCTGGATGGATCATCGCTCACGTCGCACTCCTTCTGGTGGTAGAAAAGAAAGTCCTAAAAGAGGGTAAACGAGAGAGAAGGGATGAGCAGTCACGAGACGTACATCGCGGACACGACTTGGGCCCCACCCCATGCCATCCGTCCTGGAGGGTAGTATGAGGATGACGCGGGAAGAACAGGAGGGGAGACGGACCAACGTTCCATGCCGAGACCGGTTGCCTCAGAGTTGGCGCTGCGCTCTTCCCAGACGTATACGTTGCCAGGGACGATGGCCCGACGTTCCTCTGCGTCGAGGCGGCGTGTTATGAGGGGTATGACGCTGCGAGCGACGGCATAGAAGACCTGGAGGGCGTCCCTGGTGGAGCGGATGCGTACGTTCTGGAGGGAGGGATGTTGCATTGGTGGGGGATGAGAAGGAGGAGGAGGGGGGGAATGGATGGCAGGGCGAGCTATATATTACCAGGGACGGACGGTATGTAAGGCGGGGTGAAGAGGAGGAGGCCAGGATGGGAAATTGGTTAAGGTTTGAATTGAGTTAGCACATGCACGAGCAATGAGAAAAAAACCAAATAAAAAAAGAAAAGGAAAAGGAAAAGACGACGGAGATCGGCGGGGACGAACAAAGTCAAAAAAAGTCCAGATGGTAAGTTGGCTGTGGTTTCATCAAACCTTGAGCTTGAAAACACCAACGTTAATTTTCCTAGGTGATGCCTGGCCCTATCATCACCATGTGCACCATCGACATCGCGCTCGACACCGCGTCCACAGCATCCAAGCCAGCTCGTGATGATGATGATGATGATGATCCATCTCAGGGTTTGTTTCCACCCAACCCTCTGAATCTCCTCGATACCTCCTCGATCGCTCGTCGCGGGTCGCCCACAAGGGTTGGCGGCGATCTCCACCTACCACCCGCCCTGGCCGCCCAC
>JBBPJX010000613.1:0-13038 GCA_038088955.1 Neotropicomus parvogracilis | reverse complement strand
GGAGAGTCGTGGTCGCGATTGGGCCGCCTTGTTCGGTACTACACTGGCAGAAAGCCAGCAGTGGACATGATTGGATAACCCCACATGATAGAGGCACACGCCGGCCACATATGACCAACTCGCCATGCTGCATGTGATACCACGACAGTAAACACCTGAACCAGGCATGTGGTGACTATATCGACAAGTCCTCCAGCCTCATCTCCACAGATTTCAGCGATCATAATCTTCAATCTGATGATGGTAACATCTAGTCACATCATGCGAATGGCCCCATCTGCCATGGGGTATGGTGAATGAGACATTGATGTGGCCCAATGCCCATGTCAAACGGCGGCCAGGCAATCCGAAAGGGCCCGGACGTCTCGGATGACAGATGGGAGTTGCCTATATGTGCTCGACTGGCACCGGGATGCTGAGCGGGAAGCCCAGTCTTCGAGCCGAATGAACTGGAAAGTGCGAGCACAATCCGGTTAGCCACCCGAGCTTCACCAAAAGATGGGGTTTTTTTTCGCCCAGGAGGGAAATG
This sequence comes from Neotropicomus parvogracilis, assembly GCA_038088955.1. Taxonomy (NCBI): domain Eukaryota; kingdom Fungi; phylum Basidiomycota; class Agaricomycetes; order Boletales; family Boletaceae; genus Neotropicomus; species Neotropicomus parvogracilis. The sequence goes on along the minus strand of JBBPJX010000613.1, from coordinate 12,509 downwards.
GCGGAGCGCGGAAGATGATGGAAGCGTCATGAGCGAGATTTAAGACTATCACTGGCCAACATTCAACAGTGTATCGAAAACTCGGACGCGAGGAAACTTGTCAGCAGAGGTGAGTCGATCAGCACCCAGATTTTGTTTCCCAAATCCTGTGCGTTGCCAGTGGGGCTTTAGGATACTGAAAAAAGACCGAGAGCCAGCAAGGAGACAACGAAATGCTGCATGGAGAAAGGAGGCCAGTGCAAGGGGGAAGTAATGGTTGGTTGACGTGGAATCAGCGAGCAGGGTACGATTGGGAAAAATACGCAGTATCGTGGTGCTTCCCAAAGACACAAGTTGAGAATAATGACTGGTGGAGATAGAAGGGGTCATTTGCTCGCTAATTACAAGCCCCGAATTTTTAATGGGTCGACCAGGGCAGTGGCCTCGAACCATGCCATCAAGGCAATCTGAGTCTCTGCGTCGTCAGGTACGTCGCTGGTACTCGCAAACGAACAATAAAATTGCTCACTGAGTGCAACTACGAGGAAACACGTTGACTCGGCGTGATAGTGAAGGCGGGACAACGGAAATTTATACCGTGTTTCAATTAGAGCGCTTGTATGTCACTTTTCATAACGAGTTCAGTTGAAGGTCGACCGCATAGCCTTGACGTACATAAACCGTACTAGTATAAGAGTACAGTATATGTAGTAGCCTCGCTTTCAGTGCAACGCCATCACCATGTTATTGACTTCGCCACACCCGAGCGTGCCCTTGTTTCACAGGTCCATCTTCACCCATCTCTTGGGCACAACACCAGACTCTCCAGATCTCGTCGGTGGCTTTCCTGCCAATTCTCCCGCGTACATCGATGCCACAACTGCGACAGTCCTGACACGCGCCAGCGTCCGCTCGTTCGCCCTCCAGTTCGCATATTCCCTACACAACCTCCCTGTGCCCCTCGCACACCCATCTCGTCCTGCAGCCTCACCCACCATTCTCGTCTTCTCTCCCAACACCATCGTCTGGCCCATCCTCTTGCATGGTACGGCCGCCGCGGGTTTTCGGGCCACCCTTGCAAACAGCGCCTACATCCCTACCGAGCTCGCCTACCAATATACTAGTGCCAACGCACACCTCGTTTTCACCCACCCAACACTTGTTCCCGTTGTCCAAGACGCCCTCAGATCTCTGGGTTACACGGATTCCGAGATACGTTCCAGAGTCGTCATAATGACGCCCCAATGGCTCACTGGCCTGGCTGATCCAGTATCCACGGATGCTGCGCATTTTGTGCGACTCGAGGCGTTTTTCGGACGTGGCATTCTTGAAAGCGAGGTCAGCTTTGACGATGGTTGATCCAACGAGACGGCGTATCTCTGTTACTCGTCCGGGACGACGGGGAAACCAAAGGGTGTCGAAACGACACACTACAATCTCGTCTCGCTCATTGAGATTCTGAAACCGAGTTGGCCCCGTATGATCCCGTGTCTGACATCATCGTTGCCCAAGGATGCAAGCGAGGGTCCGCATCCGGACGTGTTTTTCGGATCGTTGCCATATTACCATATTTATGGCGCAATCAAATTGCTGTTGTTTCCGCTCGCGTTGTGCACCCCCACCGTGGTCATCAGTGGTTTCGATCCAGCCCAGTTTTGCGAGGTTGTGGAACGATATCGGGCTTCAATGATCCTGGTCGTGCCACCCATGTTGGTCGTGCTTGCCCGTCACGAAGGTACGTCGACTTCCTTTCCTCTTGTTCGTTTCGCACGTCAAACCCCTATTGACAGCCGTCGAAAAGTACAACTTGGCTTCAATACGCACGGTCTACTCTGGCGCCGCCCCTTTGGGAGCAGATCTAGTAACAACCGTTAGAAAGCGTCTCCAAATGGCCGGTGCGAACGTCGCCGTTTCTCAAGGTATGTCATTCCATATCCCATATAACCCATCACACTCATCTGAGATATCCCGCACCGCATCAGCATATGGTCTACGGAGACATCCCCGACGATGACATTATTGCACCCGGATGATGCCAACACGCACGTTGGTTCCATCGGTCGTGTGCTGCCCAACCTCGAAGTACGGCTAGTCCGTGAAGACGCTGGGGAGGTGTGCGTGTGCCACCTGTGTGTTGACGTCCGTCGATGATTGATCTCTGACGCTTGTGTGGTGTGTGTGGTTGTAGGTTATCACCAATCTGGAAGGCGCAGGAGAGACATGGGTCCGAGGACCGACGGTGATGAAGGTGCGCGTGTTTGGGAGTTCTCTTCGTCTCATGCAAATCTCTCACGCCGAGATCGCTGTTAGGGATACTTGAACAACCCCAGTGCCACTGCAGCGGCGATTACGCCGGACGGGTGGTTCAAGACGGGAGATGTCGCTGTCGCTGACAGCGAGGGGTTCCTCACGATTGTCGACAGGCGGAAGGAACTCATTAAATACAAGGTGAGCACGCATTCTGTGCGATTGGCATCATAGCGCTGAGCCCCGTGTGCTTTGATAGGGTTTCCAGGGCACGTTTGCATTCGCTAGCATGTCGCTTCTGCTAACGTATGATTCTGCATGCTACAGTGCCACCAGCGGAGCTCGAGGCGCTGCTACTTCAACACGCAGACGTTGCTGACGTTGCCGTCATTGGGGTGTACGACAAGAAAGAAGCCACCGAGTTGCCACGGTGCGCCAAATACTATATATTTTATCTTGTTTGATCTCGCTCTTAGGGCATACATCGTACCTACACGACCCGTTGCACCGAACGAGACCGCGGCGCTTGCACTGCAAGTACAGGTGTGGGTTACTGGTCGTGTGGCAGCACACAAGAGACTGCGGGGCGGTGTCGTAACCGTTGATCGGATTCCAAAAAGGCATGGAAACAAGCGCTGGCGTTGTTATTGCTTGCCACTGATGATTGATTGTAGTGCGTCGGGAAAGATTTTACGAAGCGAGCTGCGCGAGAGGGCCAAGGGGGAGGTAGGCCACGGTCAAGCGATGCCACAGGTGAAGCTATAGGCGCCGGTGATACCAGGGTGACGGGACATGGATTACGCGCTACACTTCTTACACCGTTTCATTGCTAGGGTAAAGCAATAAACTGGATGCGACGTGCTCTGGAGCCGTTGCCAATCGAATGACCCTGTCGAGCTGCAAGTCAGTGGCTCCTATCAACGTCGCGGACCGGAAAACAAAAGAAAGGGCCGCACTCCTTGGTGGCGACATGACGCCTTCGTGAATGGACCAATGACGTCAAGCACGTTTTCGAATACGAAGACCTTTTGAACCATGGCTACCCCAAACGCACAGGAAAAGCTGAGCCCTTCTGTAATGCGCGGAGGGTACATGCAAGTAATCCGTGGCATCCGTCCAAACAGCTCAGCAGCATCTGTCTTGTCCGAGTCTGCAGTCCACTAGCACTGGTCTTGCCTGATGCCTGACGTGAGAAAAGTTTGGGCAGTACTTGTGGTGCCTCTCTTCACTGGCACGCACGTGACAGGTCAATGCAGTCCCATTAATGTCTTGTTGCATCAAATCCACTGAACTGTAACGTTGACCATCTCTAGCAGTTGCCCTTATTATGTCGTTGACCTCCCCACGCCCGAGCGTGCCCTTGTTTCGCAGGTCCATCTTCGCCCATCTCTTGGGTACAACTACAGACGCCCCAGACCTCGTTGGCGGGTTTCCCGCTAGTTCGCCCGCCTACATCGATGCGCCCACTGCGGTGGTGCTCACCCGTGCCAACGTCCGGTTGTACGCCCTCCAGTTCGCATATTCCCTACACAATCTCCCTCCACCCCTCGCCCATTCCACCGCTCCATCTACTACTATCCTTATCTGCTCTCCCAACAGCATCGCCTGGCCCATCCTCTTGCTCGGGGTGGCCGCCGCGGGTTTCCAGGCCACTCTTGCCGATAGTGCCTATACCTCAACCGAGCTCGCCTACCAATATATCAATGCCGGCGCGCACCTCATTTTTACCCACCTGACGCTCGTTCCTGTTGTCAAAAGCGCCCTTCGATCTCTTGGCTGCACTGATTCAGAGATATATTCGAGGGTCGTTTTGATGACGACCGAATGGCTCACCGACTCTGGATCCACAGACGCTGTGCGCATCGTGCGACTCGAGGCGTTTTTCGGGCGTGGCACACTTGAAAAGGAAGTCAGCTTTGACGGCGATCGGTCTGAAGAGACATTGTTGCTGTGTTCCTCGTCCGGGACGATGGGAAGACCCAAGGCCGTCGAGACGACGCATTACAATCTCGTTTCACTCATCGAGATTATGAAGTCAGGCTGGCCGGCTACCACCCCCTGTCTGACGTTCTGGGATGGCAGCGGAAGCCCACGGTCGGACGTGATTTTTGGGACGTTGCCATATTACCATATTTTCGGTGCCGTCATGTTGTTGTTGTTCCCCGTCTCGCGGGGTACCCCGGTGGTGGTCATGGGTGGTTTCGATCCGATTCAGTTTTGCAAGGCCGTGGAACGATTTCGGGCTTCGATGGTTTTGGTCGTTCCACCCGTGTTAGTCGTGCTCGCCCGTCATGAAGGTATGTAATTGCCTTCCCTTTCCTGTCCGTTTCCACCGCTAAATTTCCTTTGACAGCCATCGAAAAGTACGACATGACTTCGATACGCATGCTCTACTCTGGCGCTGCCCCTTTGGGAGCAGACCTTGTGGCAATCGTAAGACGGCGACTCGAAAAAGTTGGTGCCGATGTCATAGTGGCGCAGGGTGTGTACATTTTCACATCACTCTACCCATCATGCACATCCGCTTTTCGTATCAGCCTACGGCCTGACAGAGACCACCACGGGCATCATGGTATTAAGCCCGGAGGACGCCAACACACACATCGGCTCCGTTGGTCGTGTGCTTCCCAACCTCGAAGCACAACTTGTTCGTGGGGATTTGGAGGAGGTGAGTGTGATGCTTGGTCCGTCGATTACTGGTCTCTGATGTATTCGCGTTGCGTGATCCTGTAGGTCCTTGATATCGAAGGAGCGGGGGAGTTATGGGTCCGCGGACCGACGGTGATGAAGGTAAGCGCGTTTTGGAGTTATCTTTTCTCCCTGCAAGTCGCTCACGCTGTGATCGCCGTTAGGGATACTTGAACAACCCCGGTGCCACAGCAGCGGCAGTCACACCCAATGGGTGGTTCAAGACGGGAGATATCGCTATCAGCGACAGCGAGGGATTTTTCACGATCATTGACAGGAAGGAAGAGCTCATCAAATACAAGGTAAGCGCACCTTTCGGTCGGTCACCGCGCCGTGGCGCTCACCCCCGTGTTCGACAGAATTTTCAAGGCAAGTTGGTTGTTTCGCGTTGGCGTATCGTTTTCGCTGACGGGCGGTACAGTGGCGCCCGCTGAGCTCGAAGCGCTACTTCTTCAACATCCAGACGTTGCCGACGCCGCTGTCATTGGCGTGTATGACAAGGAAGAAGCGACGGAGCTGCCAAGGTGCGCCGAACGCCGTTGCTATTTTCGTTCGTCTTGTCTGAATTCGCACTTTAGGGCATACGTCGTGTACGTACGACCCGTCGCACCGCACGAGGCTGTAGCACTCGGATTGCAAGTACAGGCGTGGGTCGCCAGTCGTGTGAAAGCACACAAGACGCTGCGAGGTGGTGTTGTCGCCGTGGACCAGATTCCGAAAAGGTTGGTGCCTAGCGTTGGCGTGCTGACGGATCGTTAATATCGTAATGTAGCGCGTCGGGCAAGATTTTACGACTGAAGTTGCGAGAGAGGGTCAAGGGAGAGGCGTAGCATGCCCCAAACTGAGGGAAGTAATTTGCAATGTATGATTTCCAGAAGGAATGTAGATCGGTGACGAACAAGAGATGTTGTGATCGCTGTGTACCGTTAGCCTGTAGAGATTTCAGTGCGGACTAGATAAACATTCGCCCATTACTCGGGACTTGAAGCTTGAAGAGCTGTGGGACAGCGAGTCGACATTATGTTGCAAACTGAATCCTGCCCAACAACATATTTCTTTGGGACAGCCCGCCGGTGACCTATCTGATAAGGGTGGAAGGTAGACGGTCACTATCTTTCAGATGGACGCTCTGCACTTTGTGCGACTCGAGGCGTTTTTCGGACGTGGTACGCTTGAACGCGAGGTCAACTTGGGGAACGATCAGACTTCAGTGTTAAACTGCGTCGTCACCGCATCCTTGGGACTTTCCGTCGTCCTGGACGAGCAACGCAACAACAGCATCTCATCTTGCTCTTCGAGGTCCTTTGACATGGATGGCCGCTCACGACGCCGTGACCGTTACAACGAGGGACCGCAGTCAGATATATTTCTTTCGGGCCATTGCCATATTATCATGCCACGCGAGCAGTGGGTGATCTCGATCTGATGTGAATCTATGGGGCTCTGAACGATACCGGGCGACGACCGCGTTGGTCGTTTTACCCACGTTCAACGGTCCTGCTCGCTCTCCATGAGGGTATGTGGTCTGCCCTCCCCTTTAAAATTCTTCCCAAGCTCAAGCCTGCATGGACAGCCGGAAAATTTACGGCGTGGCTTCGATACAGGCTGATCACTCCTGTGCTGCTCCTTTGGGAGCAGACCTCGTAGCGGCCATGAGCCTGAGATGGCGACTCCAGAAGATGGCGACTCCAGAAGTTGGCGCGAACGCCGTCGTGTCGCATGGTGCGTCTGCTCGCTGCCGTTTTACTGTCGTGCTGACCCGCTTTCGTTGGCGTACGGTCTCGCAGAGACCACCACGGCGATCATGTTATCGTTATTACGCACGGACGACGCCAACGCGCACGTTGGTTCCACTGGCCGCATAGTTCCAGACCTCGAAGGACGACTGGTCCGGGGGTGAGGCAAGCGTACGATGATAGTATTAGAGAACATGACCGAACGGTCGGCTGAGCGAGCTATGGAAAGGACAGTTAAGTCCTAGGTACATCAGTATGTATGGTAATGGGTAGATACGAGTGTAGCTTACCTCCAGTCGTGAATGAGAGACTGGAGGAAAAGATGCGTCGCGAGGCGCGCGGGTAAATGAACGTTCCGTATATGGTAAATTAGGAAAGGGTACGTGGAAAGTCTGTATCTCCAACAGATGGGGTCGTATATCACGCGTTGTGCATGCGTGCGTGTTGTAGATCATCACAGGTATCGAGGGTGCGGGCGAGTCGTGGGCTTGGGGCCGGGTATAACGACGGTGGCTTTGCTGGTCGCTCGCGCCGTGATCTTTGTTGGGGATAGTCAAACAATCCTAGTGCGACACCGGCGACGAAGTGGTTCAAGACGCGAGATATCCCGGTCTGCGACGGCGAGGGATTCCTCGCGATCGTCGACGGGCGGAAGGAGCTCATCGAGTACAAGGTGAACGCGCGTCTCTGTCGGTCACAGTGTCACAGTACTGGTGTCGATCTTTGCGTGTTTCGATAGAGCACCCAAGGTCAGTTGATTCGCGCTGTTCACCAACCGCCGATTGGATGTGGTACGGCGGCACCCGCGGAGCTCGAGGTATTGCCTTTTCAACATCCGAAATGCTGCCGATGCCGCTGACATCGGGGAGTATGACGGGGGAGAAGCGGCCGAGCTGCCAAAGCGTGTGTTGAATACCCACTGTCTTGTCTCGCCTGAACTCGTGCTGGAGGCACACGTCGTACCCACACGGTCAGGATTGGCGTTCTTGACTTTGATGGATTGTAGCGCACTTGTAAGACTTCTACGACGCGAACTGCGCGAGAGGGCCACGGGGGAGGTCCATTAGTTAAACGGTAGCACGGACGGAACAACAGGCACAGATAGTACCTGTGTGAGGAACAAGGGTTACAACCATACTTGGCAACAACTTCACTGCGGCGTTTGCAGATGACGGTATACCGCAAAGCTCTTTATGGATGTGTCAAAGGCCAGTGTTGGTGGCAGGCTCGAGTGAGCTGGAAAAACGGCAGAATGGCAGTTGGCAAAATGGCGAATCGTGGCAGAACTGTCGGCGGTGCAGCGGGAGCTGAGTAGTATTTTGTATCATTACTGACGCCTTCGGACGACAGTTTGAAAGCACGTACATCCCACTCTTCACCAGCTGCTTTGTCCAACACCGATATGTCCTCGATGAAATCGTTTGTGCGATACCCTTGTTAACCAAGTTCATCTCATTACCTGACCCTCCGGTGGCGATGGACCAGTACCTCCCGTCCATCGCCACCAAGCACAAGTTGCGGATCGATCATGTGACTTGTGGCGCCTCGACCCTCTTTCTCCAGATCCTTGCCAAATTCTTCACGTTTCGTGATTGCCTCAGGACCCGCAAGAGTGTCGTCCTCTGGCTGGGCCACCAATGGTAGAGCCCATACAACGTTCTTCGTCAGCTCTTCTGCAAGTCCCGTGTCAATCCGAGGTGCTGGTCGCGTATGCACGTGCACTGCCGGGAGTTGCCGACCTGGCAATTTGTCGCTGGCGGAATTGACAGCGTTCTGGTTAGCCTCGATCTACTGCCAACTTCCTGGCAACTGCTGCCGGTGAAATTGACTGTATTCTGCCGACAACACTAATCAATGGAGGCGAACGGCGCCACACGGCGTGTTCTGCTCACACAAGATCTTTACGCTGAAACGCTAACTCCCGCAACGGGCGAGGCGTGCAAACTCGAGGTAAGTTTCGAGAGCTACAATACAGTTACGTAAAATGACGTTTGCAGACAGCTATATGCGAGGTTGTAATCGAAACGGTCAGGACTATAATATTTGACACGAGCAGCCGCTTAGAGGACGTGTCCATGGAGTTCGGGATGCAGGTCGACCCGTGACGATGAGACCATGGTGTTTCAAAGATATTCAAAAACGATTCATGCTGAGCGAAGCTCGATGCCTTGAATCGACGAATCGGGGGAACTAGGACGCTTCATGATTTAAGGATAGGAAAAACCGCGAGGGGGTGGGTTCTATATTCCTGATGTCACAATCAGAGTCACACCTAATCACTTGTGTTCTCGTTTGCCCGTTAGTGCGTCCATCGTTGAGCAACACGGCCTGGTGCTCTACTACGTTCACCTACAGCCCGGGAATTCAAACGTCACTTCGACATCGGCTAACGAACTCCTCGAAACAAAGGACGTTAAGAAATGATTTGATTTGATCCAATAACAGCGGAGCAACTCGTCGCAGTAACGGTGTTTCTCATTCTCTTTTGATTGCCAGACCCGTGCGTGACCCCGACACCGGTGGGTGTTCATACCTAGAAATCGATTTTGGCATTCGAAACGTACTTCGAGGAACTTTGTTCGATTACAAATCCACGATGGCAACCAGAGTCTCATCAGCAAACGAGCATGATCGATCCAATGACGGACTTGAACCCACTGACACAGAGATCAAATAAATAACACTGTCAGACTTCAACATTTTCCTCACACTGTCTTCATGTTGACCTCACCGCATCCAGACGTGCCCTTGTTTCGCAGGTCCATCTTCACCCACCTCTTGGGCACAACTCCAGACGCCCCAGACATCGTCGGCGGCTTCCCCAGTATATCCCCCGCCTACGTCGATGCAGCCACTGCGACGGTCCTGACGCGCGCTAGCGTCCGCTCGTTCGCCCTCCAGTTCGCATATTCCCTGCACAACCTCCCTGCACCCCTCGCACACCCTTCTCGTGCTGCTTCCGCCCCAACACGCACTATCCTCGCCTTCTCTCCCAACACTATCGTCTGGCCCATCCTCTTGCACGGCGTCGCTGCGGCGGGGTTCCGTGCGACGCTGGCCAACAGTGCTTACACTCCCGCCGAGCTCGCCTATCAGTACACCAACGCCGGCGCGCACCTCGTCTTTGTCCATCCGACGCTCGTTCCCGTCGTCGAGAGCGCCCTCGAATCCGTGGGGTGCACGCCAGTTGAGATCCGTTCGCGGGTCGTCGTGATGACGACAGATTGGCTAATTGGCGTGGCTGATCCCGTTCTCCGGTCTGCCCCGGACGCTGGGCACCTCCGGCTCGTGCGGCTCGACGCGTTCTTCGGACGAGGCGAGCTCGAGCGCGAGGTCAGCTTCGACGCGGAGCAGTCGGACCAAACCCTCTTGTTATGCTACTCGTCGGGAACGACCGGAAAACCCAAAGGCGTTGAGACGACGCACTACAATCTGACATCGCTCATTGAGATCATGAGATCAGGTTGGCCAAGCACCACCCCCTGTTTCACTCCATCGCCAGTTCCTAGCAGTGCCAGCGCCAGCAATCACGGTCCACGTTCCGACGTGATCTTTGGGACGTTGCCGTACTACCACATCTTTGGCGCTGTCATGTTGTTGATGTTTCCTGTTTCTCGGGGCACCCCGATGGTGGTCATGGGCGGTTTCGATCCGACGCAGTTTTGCGAGGCCGTGGAGCGGTATCGGGCGTCGATGATTCTGGTCGTGCCACCGATGTTGGTCGTGCTCGCGCGCCATCCAGGTATGTGTTTCTCCTTGCTACTCTCCGTATCGAACGCTCCGCCAAACCGCTTCTTTCTTTATGGATAGCCGTGGAAATGTACGATATGACGTCGATTCGCACGGTCTATTCTGGCGCAGCTCCATTGGGGGCAGACCTCGTAGCGACCGTAAGACGGCGGCTCGAAAAAGTCGGGGCGGACGTCGTCGTGTCGCAGGGTACGTACGCATGTTCGTCACTGTCTCCTCCGTGCACACACATCCGGTTTTCATATTAGCGTACGGTCTGACGGAGACCGCCACCGGCGTCGTGGTATTGAGCCCCGAGGACGCCAACACGCACATCGGTTCCGTCGGCCGTGTGCTTCCCAACCTCGAGGTACGACTGGTCCGCGAAGACGGGGGAGAGGTAAGTGCAGCGCTTGGACTGCGTGTCTGGGTGCGTTTGTTGATGCCTGTGTCGTACGTGGGGCGTGTAGGTTCTTACCGACATTAAAGGCGCAGGCGAGCTATGGGTTCGAGGGCCGACGGTAATGAAGGTGGGCAGGTTCGAGAATCCTGTCGGCGGCGCACGTACTGATGTCTATTAGGGATACCTGAACAATCCGAGCGCTACGGCGGCGGCGATCACGTCCGATGGGTGGTTCAAGACGGGCGATATCGCAATCAGTGATAGCGAAGGATTCCTCACGATCATCGACAGGCGGAAGGAGCTCATTAAATACAAGGTGATTGTGCTATGTGCGATGACGCCGTCATGGTGGTGTTGACCCTCGAGCACTCCGACAGGGATTCCAAGGCGAGTCGGTCCATTCTCGGCGCGCGTCGCCGTCGCTGATATGAGAGATGGTCTGTTTAGTGCCGCCTGCGGAGCTCGAAGCGCTGCTTCTCCAACATCCGGACGTCGCTGATGCTGCGGTCGTAGGCGTGTACGACGAGGAAGAAGTGACCGAGTTACCGAGGTGCGTGACCGAGCGACGTTTTTGCTTTGTTGGCGCTGGATGAGCTCAGTCATATAATTAGGGCTTACATCGTACCCGCACGACCCGACACGCCGCACGGGATGGAGACGCTCGCATTGCGGGTACAGAGATGGGTCGCGGGTCGCGTAGCACCGCACAAGAAACTGCGGGGTGGTGCCGTCTTTGTGAACCAGATTCCGAAGAGGTGGGTGGGGCCGGCGTTGGCGTCAGCGTCGCTCGATGCTGACAGTAGATCGTTCGTAGTGCGTCGGGCAAAATTCTACGTCGCGAGTTGCGGGAGAGGGCCAAGGAGGAGGTGGGTCGCGGGCAAGTTGTGGTACAGGCGAGGTTATAGGGATCCAAACCCTTTTGTACGACTACTATGGATTCTCGAACTCTTTTTTGTCAATGTACGGAGGATGTTACTGCAGATTGGTGGGGCCCTGGTCGGATCTGGCACTAAGATGCTGCGACGAGCATCTTGAGAGGGGAGTTGGGCCACGGTCAATACCATGACAGTCGTAAGCGCCAGCAGATGAAATGGGGAATGTGTCGTAAAAAGGTCGGTTGAATCAGGGACCTTGCTTAGCCCCCGTGTGTGCTCGCAAGAGTCTTGAGAAACACCACATAGCCAGCCACTCTTGCAGACAAAGGTGAGATCGGTGCGCGACGGCTAGCGAGAGACTCGGTCGCCGTGCGTGAACGACGGACTAGCGGGAGACATGTATATGTTAGTTCGGGGCAACTCGCATGCGCAAGTAACTCGCCTCGGTCGTCGTGCGTGAACAACAGACTGAGATGTTCAAGAGACTCTACTATATACACGAAAAGAAAGGGAATAGTATACAAAAGGATCTTGTTGAGATCTGGACGCAGGAATAAAGAAAACGCCAGGTACGCGATAGAGAACCGCGTGCTCGTAGGAGGAAGAACGTACGGGAGTGATGGAACGTGTCTGCGCGCGACTTGCTCACTCCGACAGAAGGGGTAGCGATCGAAACGACACGCTTGTTCGCGTGTCGGCTGTTCTGTCAAGTATTACGGAACGCCACGACGAGTCTACTACGCGCTACGACTCCTCAACTCGGGCACGAGGTCGCTGCCCGTCCCGTCGCGCAAAAAGTCTCTGAGGTTGGTGAGTGCGCGAATTTCCATCTGGCGCTGCGTGTCCTGGTTC
>JBBPJX010000612.1:0-13039 GCA_038088955.1 Neotropicomus parvogracilis | reverse complement strand
AACCCGGTCGAGTCGACGTGCACCGGCGGGGGTCGCGCTTTTTGGCGTTGCCGTCAGTTGGATGTGTAGGACGCCACTGAATGCCCGGCTACCCTGATTTACGAAAGTGTACGTACATGATTCGGCGGCTGCAGCCGTGTGAGACGGAGGTTGCCGACGGAGTCGGGTTTTCCCGAGTACTGTATACAGTAGACTCCCTCTTAACCCATACCCTTTGGGAGTGGCCAAAAGGTATGGGTTATGGGAGAGTATGGGTTATCTGAGCAGTCATACAGTGCTAGCTGAGCAATTGGGAACTGGAAAAAGGTATGGGTTAAGGGGGAGTATGGGTTAACTGGGGTATGGGTTAAGAGGGAGTCTACTGTAGTTATTACTTGCTACTAAAAGTAAAATACTTTCCAACCTAGTGAATCGTGTTTTGTTTGGTCTGTGGCTGATGTGACTGAGAACTTTCTTTTTTTCTCGTGAAGCGAACGATTCTTCCAAGACCGAGGCACCGTGACATGATTTTCGAATTTCACTGATCGGCTAGATCGGCACGCTTGGAATTGGAATGGCTTGAAACTGACACGCGTAGACGTATCGAGATTTTAGCACGTTCCTAGGACCGAACTGGAGTGCAGCTGCCCTTTCCCAAGGCAAGGCTGGGATATTGCTCATCCCCTTTCCGTCGCGCTTTACCGCTTGATGACCATCGGTCTCGACGTAGCCTTATGATAGGCGTGACTTCAGCGTGCGTGCCAAGCATGCTAGCGATACGTCGGATCCGATCAGTCATGGATTGCTCCCTTGGCATATAGATCCTTGAAGCCATGTCCACCCTCTACAAACGGGTCCGCTCCGACGTTGGGATTGTATCAAAAACCTAGTTCGAATCGCGAATACACCGGGGCATGCCCCGGACCCTTCTCTGGCGGTCGGATTCGCGGTTCTTGCAGCGCTGATGTGACGATCTGACATGAGCAGGCGGCGCCATTGACCGTTGTCGTAGTGGCCGTATCCCTCACCCGGAAGCGGTAAAGATCGTCTTCCCCCTGACAAGTTCCTGACGATGCTGTGCCATGTCCCGCGGCCGAACAATCAGCAATGCTCTTTTTTTGCAGGCACTCGCGTCCATCTGGGAGTTCACCTGCGTCTCTACCTCGAAACCAAGGGCATTGATCCAGGGGTTCGAGTCCCTGGCGGTCAAGGGAAAAAAACATTACGTTGTACTTGATAGAGATGGGAAACGAGGCCGACCATTACTGCAATAGCAGAGGGTAGGGACCGTGCATGGAATATATTCGCGAGCGAGCGGCGTGCATCATCCATCTCGTCTTCCCAACTCACGTCCGGGGCGAAAAGGTGGATCGACGTCTCCATCTTTTCAGATACACGTTTTTCCAAGTTGTTCTGATACCCGAACGTTTTGGTGGAACGTGTATCCTGAAATGATGTCCAAGAATTCAGTCATCAAGTTGACCGGAGGGGGACAGCCAAACGGGAATTTCTCCTTTCCCCCCATCGATTTTCGCGCACGGTAATTCTCGAGAGTCGTCCCGGCGCTTTCGTTACTACGTACGTCACGTCGACTTTAGAATTCACGACACGGCGTCGGATGTCGCTCGCTCTCCACAAAGGATATCCCAGCACGAGTACAGTGATATCAACATACGGCATGAATCACGTCCACGAGATCATCACGTCGCTTATTTACAGTAAACTGGACGTCGATGCGACATTACCTTTTCTGCAAAGCGGTTTGGAGTACTATGTCCTAGGCGAGACGATTGGCTCATACGACGATGTTCATTCCGTCGCTCGCGACTCGTTTCTGCGTCAGGTATGCGAAGGGGGGATCCACGTTCGCGTTCCAACGTTCACCTCTTTATAGCGTGAACGAACACCGACGGCACGTTTTTTCACCGGGTAGTACGGTTCATCACCAAGAGGTACCGTACGGTCGTTTGTTGGCATTGTTCGGTCGCTAAGAGTATGGCATCGAATTAGGCCGCAGATCAATATCGTCGATGTCCGTGTGTCGGCAGGACATAACGCTCACGGTAGATGGCAAGGAAGTTACCGTCCCACAAGGTTGGCTTTCGCGAATATGTGTACTGTAAGGTCCTGATTTGAGAGGTGAATAGGTTCTGCCTTGATTCAGGCATGCGAAATCGCTGGTTTTGTCCTTCAATAGCGAATCTGTTCATTAGTATACTTTTGGAATGGTGCTGTGCAGAGGCTAAGTGAGTCTAGCAGAAGCTGTAGGACCTCAGTAGATGTCAAGCTACTGAGAGAATAGAATGAAGGAAACCATAAAGCGTACTAGTCAAATTTCAACACATACGTCGTTTATCGTGTCCTCATCCAGTTTCAAGATTTTGTGTCGTACGCCGTGACCCGCTATGCCTCGCGCTACAACTAAAATCATACACTAACCTCGCAAGGGACGACTATCGATCCGTTCATCGGACTCGCGCCGCAGATTCGGAGCACCCTTCCCATGCTCTTGCTACGTGCTGCTCTCGGCGTTTCCGTCTTGGCACCCGTTAGCATCGCACGAGTTTTCAAGTGCGATCAAGAGTTCTCCGTTGAAAGGGAGAGGCTGCTCAGCTCGTCTACTCCAAGTGACAGCCGTCGACGTCACTCTCGGTGTACCTCACCTCGGACGTGGACGGTCGCCAGGGCCCAGAGGTCCGCCAAGATGGCAGTGGTGATGCTTGGGTCCGACACCTGACTGTCTTCCTCGAGCGGGTCTTTGCGGGTGGACTCGGATAGACTGGCTTTGGGGTCGCAACTTGGGGCATCGTGCTGGATGAATATTCACGACACCCATTTCTTGCTTGGCGATAGCACCGGGCTGTTTAAACTAAAGATCGAAGTTATATCATCTGGCCGACGGGCAGCTCATTGGTGTAACTTTAGACAACGCTCGTTTGTTTCCAATGGCGTGCCGTCTACCCGGTTGGCCTGTGGGAAGTCAAATTTGGTTTAGGACGGACGTGGAGGTGCTGAACTCACTCAGTATTGTCATGATCTTTTGATCCTGAAACAGGACCTATCATGGTGATCTGATGCAAAAAAAGGCGTATTTACGGCTTCAACGATGGGTCCTTGAGTGTTGTCCCGGGTCTCCTTTCTAAAGATTTTTTTTTTTCGATTTACTGAAGCCGGGGATCATCTGGCAGTCCACCACTTGACTCTCGACTTTGCGGAAATCGTGGAGCAAGTCCGCCGAGAGAGCAACCTGAAACGACCAATCAGTTCGCCACGTCCAACCAAGTCAACTACACCACCAGTCCAAGTATACATGTATCTTGCTCACAATGATGTGGCAATTGCACCATCGACTACTGCGTCACTGGGATCATCATCGGCGTGGTCGTAATGCATCCGAATTACGGCAGGTGAGTGGCGTGCGCGAACATCAAAGTTCTCCAGACCACATGCATCTCATGTTAGACCCAAGGTACAATCATCTTCGACAAATCACGAGCCAGACGTTCCGGGGGAGAAAGATCCTCGTGGGGGTGGCATATACATACATGCATTGTAGGTCTCGCCCTGTAGAGTAACATGAATCACTTTCGTCAGATATGCCCGTCGGGCCGGAATCGTCACATCTATGTGCAGCAACATACATACATACATACCAATGGAACGCCAAACATTCCCTGTGAGCAGGTTTACCCACGGTCCTACATGGTCGATTTTTGCGCGTCCGAATATCCATCTCGGATACCTCCACGACGAGGACCACGTGATCTCCGCCTCCATGCAGTGCCACGCCATTTGCTAACTTCGTGCAGGGACACCATCGGTCTCGTGCATTGGCAACAGCTGGGGGATTCGCTAGAGATGTACTAGAAAGAACTCTGACCCATTGATGGTTATTGATTATCATTGGCCCGTAGTTGCAATAACGCTGATCCATGCATGTCGTTGGCGCTCACCCATGTCCACACCGCTGCGCACCGTCACGTATCCCAAAAAATGTTCCATAGGTTCTTGGTCATGCAAAGGCAGGCACAAAAGTGGTTGATCGCGCTAGTGTACACGTGTCCCGCGGTGTGACCCAGACTTTGGATGTCTAATGTGATGTGTAGTCGGGATTGCTGACTTGCACTCGGCACTACGAATAGTACGTGCCAGTGTTTTTGCATCGACGTCAAAGCTTGGTAATACTTACTATACTAACAAACAGGCAACGTTCGTCGCCGAAATGTGTGTAACCGTTTGCCACTATAGTTCGTGCAAGATGTCGGTACAATATTCATTCACTGGCGAGAGTTAGGGCATTCGTAGCGGGGTATCAGGAAGAACTCAGTCCCGTAGTTGCAACATTGAACAGTACCGTTTGGCAGTCAATTTTCAATTTGGATTCGATCCAATACACAACTTCAGAGCGTGGCATCAATCTTTCAAACTACGCATACAAACACAATACACGCCACGCTGAATCGTTTCAAACCTTGAGTTTTACTCTTCGAAAATGATCCTGAATTCCTGGTACTTAGGGTCCACGCTACCGACGGGGACGAGAGTGACCTGTCGCATAACCGGCGTCAAGAACGATCGGCAACCTTTCGTTTTCAGAATTCACGCACATCTGTCTTGGGTTCAAATCCGGCTGTCCAGGCGACAGTCCTTCCAGGCCCGGGGAGTTCAATCCTGAGTTTTGGCTCAAATTTCAGCAGCTAAAATACAAGAAAAATAGAGAGACTGACCGGTACACTCCCGGACCTACCACAAAGATGTGCCATTTGGTGCAGTTATCAGGTTCGAGGCGTACTACTACCTTGCCGCCTTCGTATCCACAGTACCAGATGTCGTCCAAGACCAAGCAGCCATCCTTGCCAGACCACTATCGGAGAACAAGGTTATGATCAGGACATCGAGTCATAAAGTAGAAAAGAACAAAGTGTGCTCTTGAACTTTGAACGAATGATACAAGCACCGCTGAGCTGAACGAAAGCTAGCAAACGTACATTTCTCATGTCCCCGTCTGTGATGACAGGTTTCACGGCACAGTCGTCACGGTTGTCTGCGCCAATCCATACGTTGGGATCAACAGCAAGGACGATACGAGCTGTCTTGTTCAGAAGAGTGTTCATTGCTTAGAGGATGTGGGGGAAGTTGGGGTACAAATTCTGGGGGAGAAAGGTGAGCGAAAGGCCAAATTTATACGTTCGTTTGCAGTGCAGTACGGCGACGGCAGGTTAGTACCAACTTCGTGAGAGCGGGGTTAACAATAAGAATCGAGGTTTTCCGTGCCGTGATATCCACATCGATTGTAACCCACTGACGAACCCCACGAGGCACGTCAGGCTTTTTTCTAGAATGAGTGATAGGCCCATCAAAAAGTTGGGACGGGCTAAGCGAAGCAAATGGCTGCCTTTTAGGACGCCATATATGGACTAGGTCAGGTTGAAACACCTATTTGGCCATAGTCACCAAACAATCACCAATCATAATTTTCAAATTGCGCCCTTGAGAAGCACCAAGCGGTAACGTTACACCTCTACCTTTCTGATGGATGGAAGCTGAAGCGATCAGCTGACATGCTGCCGCATTCGCAAACCAGCATTGTAACATTATTGTTTGACGACACTTGGGGGAATTTTGAGAATGGCGCAATGGCTAGCAACTGAATTGACTATATGCTACTGGAGCTTACTTCCTCTTTTATTTCTTGTAAACCAAGTTGACAGCAAATTCTTGGATCGCAGATGCTGATCCTGGCGTACATCAAATGAATCGAATACTTGAGATGCAACCAGACGCTCATTACCCCACCTCAAGAAATGTAACATGGCGATCATATGCGAGTTGGGTAGATTTGCATGCCTTTTGTGGGGCGGAGTGTCTTCAATATAGACAAAACGGGGGTATGATTTGAAGCGAGACTAAGCCCAAATGGCAATACCATTGGTCTGCACTACCATTTTGTGCGATCAACTTTTTCCCAGCTCTGGAAGCTGCGGTGCCTTCAGGATCCGAGGAGGTGCTTATATTACACTCACCTGATGCTCCAACAACGTCATGCGTACACATGGCATGTGTGCCGTAGCATCGGCAGTCCCTAAGTGCTCGACGAGCATATCAAATGGGGAACATGTCGTAAAAAGGTGTTCCGGTCCAATCAGAATCCTCACTCAGCGTACGCTCGCAAAAGTCTTGAGAAACGCAACGTAACCAGACGCCCTTGCAGATGCGCGGCCCTATCAAAACCTGGCCTATGAGTCAGGTCATTATACGCCGCAAGCTATGACGGCAACTTAGCAGCGAACACCCCAAAGATGGAATGAAATCAAGGGAAAGCAGGGAAGTGAAACGTTTGATCAGGTTGCATTACGTTTTACAGACCACTGACAGTTCGTGGAGGGGTTGAGGGAGTGGTCATCACAAGCGGCGCATTGAACCACATGCAGCAAGGTTGACGTCGTTCTCGATTGAAGGCCGACGCACTAACGTATCCATGAACAAGACAGCATACGGTCCATCCGTGAGATAGACATTGAGCCAAAATCAGGCCTCGAGTGGGTATTGAAGCTGAAATCCGGGAGGTCAGAAACCTATTGGTTACAGACAACAAAAATGTTCTCCTGTTAGAGGCGGTGGAGAACATGTCGACATACATATCCGCTTCCGACAACTCGGCTGAAGCTGACGAATATATCCAGCGTCTGCGTATTCCATGCAAATGCCTGGTAAGTTGCGTCCTTTTTAAGATTATCGGACTCTCGCAACGTCCAGTTGGTCCTGTAGCGCATTGGTGGTGCAGTAAACAGAGACTGGCGTGGAACACTCTGAAGTTCGATGAGCTCCCTGAGAAAGCGTGTTCACCAAGTCCAATGCGGTTGACAGTCGGAGATGAGACGTAAGATGAGGGTGAGGCTCCAGCACGTCCAAAATGAGCCTAAATCAATAAAGAAATCGCACGCCATCCTTATATACGAAGTCAATCCCATCGCCGAGGGCGAGCAAGTGAACAGGTGAGCAGTGTACATTGTCGTCTCTTAGCAGAGACGATCGTCGACTTACCAGTAAAACCACAGCTGAGGACGGCGCTCAGCCTAATACATAGGAGATAACCGGCGGTGGGTGGGCTTGTTTGAGTACGGGGCTACACGTAAAGGATAGCTGGCCATGGGATTTCATTTCCGTCAGCTATTTTCAATCAGGGCCTTCAAGGTTTCCTAGAAGCCGAGCGCCTTGTAATGGTTAGACCGACCTTGGCCTTATGTCTGGCACTAAGCGTACAACCGACGGTGGGTGTAGAGCGGAGGCGATCTGCTAGAGCTATTCGGCTCAGTGCAAAGCAAGAGATCCCTCCTGTGAATAATTTGATCGCATCCGAAAGCCCCAAGTGATGTGATACCCCATGAGGTTGTGTGCATGGACTTGGAAGGTGGGACGACTTCGACCAGCTAACAAGTGCGAGTGTCATCCACTTCCCAGATGCAGCCCACAACGAAGGCAAGGTTCATTCAGTCAGAGGAGAGACGCCAACAGTATGACATCCGAGGGTGCTCGTATAGCTCGGGTCCTAGGGAAACCGAACCCAGGGCTGTGCGCGAGTCTAAGCCCCGCTCTGCACCTTTGTAGTCACAAATCCACAACGCACGAAAAAGCACATCCCACTAAGGCCTATAAGCCCTCGACCTGTCAAGGATCGAGTCGAACCGACTATGAGTGGCGTTGTCAAAAAGATCTGGAACGAAGGACATATCCGAGTTGTTTCCGAATTTTTATGTTGCACAAACAATGATGGATCTGTAGTACCTTGCCAGGCTAAAACTATCGTTCACGCATTGCGTAACATCAGAAGGGCCTAAAGAGGACATACTTGCGAAAGGTTTGACTTTTGCCTTGAAACTGAGCGCGCGACAGTTTGTACGATCTAGGAGCCGGCGAGGACAGCGAACCTGCAGCACAGTAGCAAGTGTCCACGAAAGACGTATAGACGGTCATTCAAGCGACAAGCGCGAAAACTTCGTGCTTGGCCTGCCTACTAACAATGCGCCGTCGCCATCGGTAAGGTACGGGCCGGGGTGCCTCAAGCTATCCTGAAAGCCTAGCTGCTACTTATTAGTCCATCAATGCGTTATGGGGTGAAGGGCCTCAATTATAAGCAACTTCAGGATTTTATGCAATTTGATCCCTGCGCTTCAAGCAATAGGACCTGGCCGGCCCGACTGTTACGTGTAGCGATATTATAGCGGAGATGGAATAGATTGAGAGTCGAAGGTTCGGGTGAGCGTTATGGATGGTCAGACGGGATGGGGGTTTAGGACAGCTTTGCTACTGTCTGTCTATGTTGTAAGCAATAGAGTATCTTCGTGCGAGGAGTCGATGACGATGTATGACGTCTCGGCATAGCCTCGGCAAGCACTCGATTCGGTCCGACTCAACATTGTTTGTTTTGGCAGCCTTACCATCGCTATCCACTCGACGTCGCTCGCTTTCTTTTTCCAAAGGATATGGCAGCGCAAGTACAGTGGTATCAGCACGCAACATGAATCACGCCCGCGAGGTCATCGCCTCGCTTAAGCCGGACGTCGGTGCGGCTTTTTCTGCATTGAAGCGGTTTGGAACATGTTCATCGTGTTCGCTCCGTCGTTCGTGACTCGTTTTTGGCATCGAGACCGACGTCGGCGCGAGCGACGAATGTCCGAGCGGCGTTTTGTTCAACTTGGCTGTTTAATCTCGTCGGTGCGGAGGAGTGGGGGGGGGGGACGCCCGTTTTGTGCGCGTCGACGTTGACATTTAGGGCTCCCGGAGGAGATGAACGTGATATTTCTGTACGAGTTGAACGGGTTCGTTCCCTGTGATGCTCCTACAGATATACGAACGCGGCCCGCGGGATCACTCGGGAAGGCGAAACGCCTGATGCGAGAGTCGACGGGACGCCTCGCGTAAAGACCTTTGAAAGTCGGGGCGGGTTTGGACACCGAAGCCATCTTTGCTTCCGTTCGGGTACTGGCGCGCGTCGCGGAACCTCGCCGTCCGCCAGCGACGACTCGGCAAGGGCTTTGAAAGCAATGTTATGATATATTTTAGTCTTTGCAACCATGTACAAGAGCCCCGTCCACCTTCCTCCGACCCGGCCGATCATGCATACGACGCCGCCTCCGACCCAGAGCGTCCCAAACCGAACTCGTCCTTGTCCCCCTTGACGAACGCGCGCGTACATTGTGCCATCGTGACCGACCTGTCGTCGAATCCGTCAGCTCACACATGCCTATGCAGACCAAACGAAAAGAGTACACGCACGCGCGAGAGATGGGATCCGTTTGGTAAAAGTTGGCGATGGGCGTCTTGAACACCGTCCCGGACACTTTGGCGCCCGACGTCGCGGCTGCCAGCGTCTTTAGGCCAGCGAGTGCCACGTCTACCGACGTCCGCTCCGTCGTGTCGAACCGCACCAACGCGGGTGATATGTCCCATAGCCGGTCCCTCAGACTCAGTACGTCGTCATAAGGCAGTGGCGCGCCAACGACTTCGGAGAGCGCACTAAAAAGAGCAGCGGGGTCAACAGCGCAGGATCGACGGTCAAGACATGAGGACAGACCGGATAATCTTCCAGTCTTCTCGCGAAGCACCTGGTGGAGGCACTGCAGCACGCCCGAGTTGCGACCGTCCTTCCGTGTTCACCCACGTTACGGATTTCTCTGTGTATGCAGCGGCAGGCAAGCAGACGTCTGCGAGCGACGCGCCTAAATCACCGTGATGACCTTGGTACACCACGAATGCATCGCGAGGGATCGATTTAGGGTCGACCTCATCGGCGTTCAGGAGATAGACAAACTTGGGCGTCGTAGTCGTAGCCTTCTTCGAGGGCACGAAACCAATGTCGTAGGCGGCGGGTCTAGATGCAATCTACACCGCATGTGACTTCAACGAAAGAGATGGCGACAACACATAGGACGTACGCGGTGAAGAACAGAAAAACCGTTCCATTCGGGAGTGATAAGAGTGCTCTTATTCTTCTCGACGAATTTGGTAAGGGCATTGTACGCGGCAATACCGTCAGGGTGTTCCGAGAGTCCACTGCCGACGATGATCAACGGTCTCTTGGCAGCCTTGAACTTCTCCGCAAACGTGCCTTTCCCGGCGACAAAGTCAGCGAGCGCTTTGACGTCCGCACCAAGGTAGTCGTAGCCATACGTTGTATCCGCAGGTTCACCGATGAGACCAACCTCGAGACTTGTATGTAGCCAACTCTTCCTAATGCGCGAGTTTAGGACAGCAGCCTCATGACGAGGATTGGTGCCGATGAGAAGAACGACGTCGGCACTCTCTACGCCAGGAATCGTAGCGTTGAAGAGATAATTTGACCGAACATCGACGCCATGCGGAGGTAGTATGTTGCCATTTGCTTGATCGAGGGTAAGATTGTCGGAGCCCAATCGGTTGACAAAGTCTTTGAGGGCAACAAGGGATTCCGTATCTGCCAAGTGGCCAGCCACAGCCTGGATTTCGTTGTCCTTGGCACCCGAAGCCGTCAAGCCGTCAGCAATCCTTTGTAATGCCTCTTCCCAGGTCGCTGGGATGAACCGGTCGTCTTCCTTGATCAAAGGTGTCGTCAAGCGTTGGAACTTCAGGCCATCGTATGCGTAACGGGTCTTGTCGCTGATCCATTCTTCATTGACATCGTCGTTGGTACGTGGCTGTATCCGCATAACTTGCACACCACGAGAGTCGACACGAATGTTTGAACCAACAGCGTCTAAAACGTCAATAGATTCCGTGTTCTTCAGTTCCCACGGACGGGCGTGGAAAGCGTATGGTTTGCTCGTCAATGCACCGACAGGACAGAGGTCGACAATGTTGCCTGACAGTTCCGAATCCATCGTCTTCTCGACATACATGCCAATCTGCATGTCATTTCCACGGCCAGTTGTACCCAGGTCCTCGACACCAGCCACCTCGTTCGCGAAACGGACACAACGCGTACATTGGATACAGCGATTCATGGATGTCTTTACGAGGGGCCCGAGATCCTTGTTCTCCACGGCACGTTTTCCGGTAATTTCATGGAAACGAGTACGGTCAGAACCATAACGCATGGACTGGTCTTGGAGGTCACATTCGCCGCCCTGGTCGCAAATAGGACAATCTAGTGGGTGGTTGGCTAAAAGGAACTCCATGACACCCTCGCTGTTGAAATCAGAACAGCAAAGTTCGCGCTTTTCAGCGACTTACCGAGCTTCATGGACAAGAGGTGTGTTGGTAAAAACCTTTGCACCTGGCATCGCTGGCATGGCGCTACAGAGCTCATGACCAACTATCAGACAAGACAAAGCGACATTCTCACCATGACGCGACCGGTTTTGGTGACCGCTCAACCTCCACCAGGCACATACTACACGAGTAACGTCACTCAGAATGCTCGATTTTTCAACAGAATTCGACTCACCGACAGTTTCCAGCAATTGCGAGTCTGAAAAGGAACGTGAGTCCGACAAGCAATCAGGTAACCGATAGCATACAGACCTATCATGGTAACAAAATCTTGAAACCGGATGAGGGCACGATAGTCGACGTATTCTAATGAACAGACTCACCGTGGAACGACAGAACCGGCCGCTTCGCATGCCTGAATCAAGGCAGAACCTATTCACCTCTCAAACCAGCGCCTAACAGTACACATATTTGCTAAAGCCAACCTTGTGGAACGGTAACTTCCTTGCCATCTACCGTGAGCGTTATGTCCTGCCGACACGCGGATGTCGACGATATTGATCTGCGGCCTAATTCCATGCCATACTCTTAGCGACCAAATGACGCCAACAAACGACCGTACAGTACCTCTTGGTGATGAACCGTAGCAGGCAACCTTTCCGAGTCGCCCCGTGGAAGTTGGCCGGGAGACGAGCCTAAGCATGCTAATAAGAGGCACCAATTATCGAGGAAAAAGCGGGAGAAAAAGCCAACTGAGAGCGTTGGAACGTTGGCTTTTTCGTCGGATGTGAAATATTTGGTGCTCGTCACAGCGCACCACGACCAAACGAAATTGCACATCCTAGCTATTTCAGGCGGAGATTGATTTATACGGCAGTTGCCGTTGCCGAATGGCCTTACGCTGTAGATTGGCTGGCTTGACCGGCTCTTCAAAGCTTTCACTGCTCATAAATCAACAGGGGACCATCTCGAACTTACATGTCTTCTATGAGGATACTTATATGCGCCCTCCCAGTGCACATTTTCAACAATAGTTCAAAGTTTCCATGTTGCGCGAATTCCGGTCAACACCACCCACTTGAGTTCCCTCATGGTTGCTCGTCCTTCTCGCGCGATTAAACCCGTGCCTCCATTCACCTTGCAAGACCGTGTTGCAAACCCATGTCCACCTGCCTTTCCAAGACCGCCTCCACTCAAATTGCCTGGATACCGTTTTTAAAATAGGCACCAGCTCGTACGTCTTGCAAGGTTAAATCCACTCACCCAGGCCTGTACCCCGTCTTTGAAAAACAATCACTGGTCATGCCACCCGCACACAGATTTGCAATAGCTTTCTACCAGGCTGGACCTCGTCCCAACATCACGGGTGGATTGCGATGCCAAGGCTGCCAGAACAGTTTGTATATGGTAACAGTTCAGGGGACGCTAGGCCCTATTGCTCGAAGCGCATGGATCAATCTCGCATAAAATTCTGAAGGTAGTGGTCGCTTATAGTTGACGCCCTTCGCTCCATGACGCATTGATGGACTAATAGCAGTGATAGCTTGAGGCACCCCTGCCCGTACCTTACCAACAGCGACGGCATGTTGTTAGTGGTAGATCGTGCGTGAAGTTCTCGCGCTTGTCGCTTGAACAACTGCTATCTACGTTTTCCGTGGACATTTGCTTCTGGGCTGCAGGTTCGCTATCCTCGTCGGCTACGAGTTCGTACAAACTGTGCTCGAGTCGCGCGTTCAGTTTCAAGGCGAAAGTCAAACTCTGAGCTGGATCCACCTGGTCGACTCGACTCGAACTTGACAAGTCGAGGGTTTGTAGGCCTTAGTGGGATGTGGTTCTTCGTGCGTTGTAAATTCGTCAAGCGTTGGAACTTCAG
>JBBPJX010000611.1:0-13056 GCA_038088955.1 Neotropicomus parvogracilis | reverse complement strand
CTTTTGAAGACTGGAAGAGGGTTATTTGGTCAGGTAAGATCAAAGTCAATAGGATTGGGTCAGATGGACAAGAATATATATGGAAAAAGAAAGGAGAGAGGTTAACTTCTAGAGTGGTCAAGAATATAATCAAGTTCAAGAGTGGATCACTCATGGTATGGGGCTATATTAGATGGAATGGTGTGGAAGGCTTGAGTGAGGTTGGGGAAAGGATGAATGCTGAATAGTATATGGCCATTTTGGAGGCAAGACTATTGCAGAGTATGAATAATTTTAAAATTTCTATAGATGATATCATCTTTTAGTGAGACAATGACTTCTAGAAGAGCCTGGACTTGGTTTGAAAAGCAAGATATCAAGCTTCTAAACTGATCTGCACAATCTCCTGACCTCAATCCAATTGAAAACACATGGAATCATCTCAGAAGGCTCCTTTCAGGTTATGAAAGAGCCCCTAAAGGAGTTCATGAATTATAGAATAGATTGAGAATAGAGCAGGGGGAGATTTCTATGGAAGAGTGTCAAAAATGGATATAAAGTATGTCTAGAAGGATCCAAGTAGTTATCAAGGCCAAGGGAGGTCATACCAAGTACTAAATACCATATTTTATACAAAGTCAAAAACTGTCCCAATGAGTTGTCATTTTGATATGATTGCTGATTCATCAAATCTTATCCAAATCTCTCAAATCTTGGGTTGATAGAAAGCCAAGAGTAAGCACTTTATTTTATATACTCATAGTGTAGGGAAAGGATTAGTTGTTATTGAGCACCATTGACATTAGTGCAAAACATGCAAACATTGGGACAGTTTTTTGACCCACTGTATATTGAAAGTGACAAAACCACTGCAATAATATTGTCATTTTGAAACATTCATATCTTAGCAACTTCTGAACCAAATCATGTGATTTTTATATCCACAGGTAGCTAAGAGAGTCTACTATCTTTGACCTGACTAAAGCTAAGCGAGATTCCCACACCTACAGGTGCTACACTACCATTAATACAAAATAGTTAAACATTGCAGTAGTTTTGGGAATCACTATAGAGCACTTCAGCTGGCTTCTTTTATCTTTTTCCAATCTCATTTAATTGATCCTATGACTATTCCTCTGTATTCCCATACTTGTAGCCTTATTGGGCAGGAAACTTGAAAAGATGTCAAGCTACTAGCAACCACATGCCAACAAATACATATACAACATGACACCAAAGCTGGTCAAGACTGAGATGACTTGCTGAATGGAAGCACATGAAGTGTGAATCAAAAATTTTACAGATATAATGAGTAATGATGATTGGCATCTGGACACACCACAAGCCTGCTACCTGATCACCCATGCTGTTTCCTATATATGAATTAATGCCCAGCAAAACATCAGACAAATAGGACCTCATATCAAACCCATGTTGTGTGTGACATACTACTTGTCCTTTGGTCTGGACCATGCACTGCATTGCTTAGTCAGCAGGGGTCTAGGCTTGAGGCTGTGCTTGTGCTTGCATCCTGAGGCTAAGTTCTTGTGCCACATTGTCCTGTCGTGAGTGTAGGCTGTTATGTATAATCTTTTCTCTTTCGCCTCAACTCCTTCTCATCTCGTGCACAATCGCCTGTTTACCTCTTTTCTGCATAGACTATGAGTACTTGTTACTCCTTCTTCCATTAGATGGTGTTTCTTACAGACACATCATATGATTCCTTCTTTCTTCTTTTCCTTGTTCCTCATCGCCCTCAGTGTTGTTTTCCATAGCTTGGTCACTGCATACCATTGATACCCAACAGGCTGGTACATCTTTTGTTTCATCATCATCACTTTTCCTGTTCTTGATGGTGATTGTTTCTCTTGGCTATGCTCTGATTTGACTCGCCCCATTACCACAAGAGAGTACTGCCCTCCACAGCCTCTCCTCTAGTATTTATACTCGACTCGCCTCTCTCTCTACTTTAGACTTGTTCTCTTGTAACCTACATTACATCCTCTACAATCCATGTTACTTGTTACTTGTCTCATCTGCAAGAATCGTGCCCTGCAATCCTAGTCCTTGTCCTCAGGTAATTATCCTTGTCTCAGCGCTCAGCTGATCCTCATCTCAACTGCTGTACAGTACATATGTCACAGTGGGGACATCGGTATCTAGAACAGTCAACCTGAAGGTGACCACTATTGCCACATTGATGGCAAGTGTTGGCTGCAAGGTAAGCTGCAGATGGGGATGGGGTCTCGATGGGTAGTACTCATGTTAGAGAAGATATGATACAAGACCCATCGAATCGATGGTGGTAAAGGGTAGTTGGGTAACCTGCCTCGGAATCATCAACAACATCGGTGATGTGTTTGGTGAGAGGAGGAGGAATAATCTGGTCTGGAGGTGGTGACGGCGGTGGGGACACACTGAGAGCTACGCGTTCTTTGAGGGTGAGTGATTTGTATATGGGGGCAAAAATCTCAAGGAGTAGGGGGGATTCCAATGTGTAAATGAAGGGGCCGATGCCGGCCATGACTACAAAGTTGCAGATGGACCTGAGAAGCAGTTCCATGGCGAAGTGCAGGGTGTGTGAGTAAAGGTCATCTGTAATGGACGGAAAGAAGTGCCAATGTAGTACAAGAACAAGTGAAACATGATGGAAGAGGTGGACTCTGAGTGCGAGAGTAGGGAGATCAAAGTACTTGGATACTTCCTCGAGATCATGGATGAGAGCCGGTGTGGTCAGGAGGACCATGATCAGAAGACGCCTGGCAGGAACAGGAAGGAGAGAAATGTCAAGAGGAAGAGAAGAGCCAGCCATACTAGAAGGAGTAGTGGAAGGGACAGTAGGTAAACCTGCAGAAGCACAAATGTTTGGAAGTGTGTTTGTCTATCTGAAACAACCCTACTTTGGTGAGTTTGACAATCGTGTCTTGCTCGCGTATTCCTATCTCCCTTTACTGGCGGTTGACAGTCTTTACTCTTGGTTGTACATTCGTTGGTGAACAAAGGAGGTACAATGCCTAGTGGTCTTAGGCAAGGGATAATGATGTAGTCGATGGGAGAACTTTATAGGGGAAACATCGAGGTGGATCAGAATGAGGAGCGATCCTCAGACTGAGCCGTCTTATATACTCTACAGGTGTGTACTTCTATTTGTAGAGGATCTGTCCGATATACTATATAATATCTCAGGGCTGTGCCCTAATATCCTTATCGTCCAATGGCGTTAGTTGCTCACGGAGCTTCCTATACTCTGTGCTTCTGCGGGTGTCCTTGTGGCTGTGGTACAGCCCTTGTGATGCTGCGCATACCTGTGCATGCTTCTTGTCCTTGGTATCCGAGGCGTTCTAGCCAATGGCGTAACTCCCTCGTGGAGTGTCATCCAGTAGCGTTATCCGCTCATCGGTTGTTATCACTGTCCGATGCTGTGCAGGCTGTGTATTCCTGTGCCCTGCTTCTTGCGTCAACATCGCCTTGCTGCGGCTTCTTGATAAGCACTGCCTCGTGTTGGTAGCCAATGGTGCATTGCGCTCTTATCTTGGCTGTGCCTTCTAATCGGCCATGCGTTGTGTGCGTGCCCGGGGTCTAGACCTGTACTGCTTTGCTTAGTCAGCAAAGGTCTGGGCTGGCTTCTTGTGGCTGTGCCTGTGCTTGCTTTCTGAGGTTGAGTTTCTACACTCGCGTTTCGTAGTGAGTGTAGCCTTGTCCTTGATCTTGTTGGTAATGGCGTTCGAACCGTTCGTAACATGTATGGACTTGATTAGGTCTAGGCAAGCGGCGTTGGGTATGTAAAGGCAGTTGTGAAAGTATAGTTTTTTATCCTGAAAGGTCCAGTCAGCGAATGTGGTGCAGGGGAATGGGGAGTGCTTGTTGTCGAGGGCATTTAGTGCAGATAGAACAATTGGATCTGTGGAGGAGGAGTTCATGATCTTGTCTCTTAGAGCAAGATCAAGGGTGCAAATGATGTGGTGGTCCGGTAGGATGACCATGGCATGGTTGTCATGGATGTAATAGAGGTTGCGATGGTCAGTGATGACAGAGATGGGGTGGGTGGTTCCCAAGAGGAGATGTCTCCATTCGTCCAATGCGGTTATAATGGTGAGGAGTTCATGATTGTAGATGTTGTAATTTTGTTCGGCAGAGGTGAGGGTGCGGGAGAAGTAGGCACAGGGGTGTAAGTCACCATTGTTGTCTGTTTGCATGAGTACTGTTCCAACAGCTAACAGAAAGGGATCGGTCATGAGAGTGAAGGGTTTGGC
Organism: Neotropicomus parvogracilis; assembly: GCA_038088955.1. Taxonomy (NCBI): domain Eukaryota; kingdom Fungi; phylum Basidiomycota; class Agaricomycetes; order Boletales; family Boletaceae; genus Neotropicomus; species Neotropicomus parvogracilis. Next base: position 8,824 of record JBBPJX010000611.1, on the reverse strand, counting down.
AATGTTAGGGATAACTAGTACTGGGGCGGTCATGAATTGTTGCTTTAGGTGATCAAAGGTGAGTTGTTGGGTCTGAGTCCAGAGCCATGGGGTGTTCTTTCTGGTGAAGGCAATGAGGGGACCTGCGAGGTCTGAGTAGTTGGTAATAAATTTTTGGTAGAAGTTGCAGAAACCTAGGAAAGATCGGATCCCCTTGAGCATTGTGGGGGGCTTCCAATTGGTGATGGCAGCAAATTTTGTGTGGTCCATGGCAAGTTTTCCTTCTCCTATGACCATCCCTAAGAAGTCCATCTTGGGTACATCGAAGAGGCACTTCGGGAGTTTCAAAGAGAGTCCAAGTTCTCTGAAATGAGTAAGGACTCATTGGGTTCAGAGGTGATGAGTGTTGAGTTCATCAGAGTGAATCCCTAAGTTGTCCATGTAAATCTTTAACCACCATTCCGCAAGCATGTCCTGGAATGAATGATTCATGAAGGCTTGGAATGTGGCAGGTCCATTGCAGAAGCCGAAGAACATGATGGTGGGTTTGTAGAGGCCAAAGGGAGTAATGAATGCTCCCTTCCATTGGTCTTCTTCCTTAATGCAAATGTTATTATACCCCCATCAAACATTGAACTTAGTGAAGTATTTTGAATCTTTCATGTTGTACATAAGGTTTTCAATGAGGGGGAGTGGGTAGGCATTGCAAACTGTGTGCGAGTTGAGTTAGCGATAGTCTTGGCATGGGTGAAGTCCTCCATCTTTTTTCGGGATGAAGAAGAATGGGGTGGCTTGGGGGGATTTTGAAGGTATAATGCAGCTGGTCTTCAGATGTTCATTGATGAAAGCCTTACAGGTGTCGTGTTCCATGGGGTTCAGTGGGTATATCTTGGTGATCTTTGGTATGAAGGAGTCCTTCAGCTCAATGGTGTGGTCAAAGGGTCGATGTGGAGGTAGTTGGTCATGTAAGCTCTCAGAGAATACGTCAGCAAAATCACTGCACCACTCAGGGAGTACCACCTCGCCCTTCTCAGCTTCCTGGATGAGTTGGGTTGAGGTCATGGTGTGGAAGACATCTTCTTCTGAGAGCCATTGTTGTCATAGTGTCCAGAGCTGTTCGAGTTCATAGTCCATGTCTAATTCCAGTGTTTGTATGAGTTGGTCATCTTCTGCAGGGTCCAGGGTGAGTGTCTCACTTGAAGGGGGGCACTCATGAGGAGGCACTGTCTTAGATTCCTCAGACACATCGACGAGCCCTGTTGTCCAGTTGATGGTGGGGTTCCATGTATGAAGCCAGGGCATTCCAAGTATGAGATTAGTCTTTCCTAAGTTGAGAACCATGAGGGGAAGTGTTTCTTGGTGAGGTCCTGAGGTGACTTTGGCAGTGAGGGTGTGGCGAATGGTGCCACGGATGTTTTGGATGCCATCAGCATTGAAGGAGAGGATGGGTTGAGTGAGTTTAGTTAGCGGCAGTCCCAGGCATCGGGCTAGAGCTGGTGATATGAAGTTTCCAGTGGTGCCACTGTCAACTAAGGCAGAGGTGGTGACGATTTTGTTTGTTCCAGTCAGAGTGGGATCAATGAGTAAATTTCATTCATTGCTCGATGACATGAGTACAGTAGCTAAACAGTGAGGAAGGGGAGATGTCACAGCATCCTTCCTATTTAAAAATCCTGAGGGTCTTTTTCCTTATGGAAGCAGGTGGTGAGGATGTTAACGATTTCCTCCTGAGAATGTCCTTGGATGTGAAGAGTCTTGACTAGGATGAGATCTGGGTCTTCATCCGGGCAGGGCTGGATGTCGAGAACACGAGTCTGGGTGGTAGGGAAGGCTTGACACTGGACTGCAGAGTGTCCGGGCTTCCTGCATCTAAAACAAAGTTTGTCGCACATACACTTAGTGCATTCAGTAGGGGAAAGACATGGGGGACGTGTGGTGATTGTATCAACATCCATGGCATTGGGGTCACGAACAGGTTTAATGTATGAGGGTCTAGTTTCCTTGGGTTTGATATCCTTGGCTCGTTCCCAGCTAGTTTGGAATATCTGAGTGCTGGCATACCATTCCTCAATGGTGGTTGGGGGTTTTTCCATCATCATGACATGGAGGCATAGGCCTTTACATAGGTAGGCCATGTTTGAAGTAGGCTTTGAGTGCTTTAAACTCCTTGATGCCGCTCTGCACGACATTGGTGTGAAAGTCAGAGATGTAGGGAGTGATTTCCTTGCTGGAGGTGATGGTCATGGTGTTGAGTTTATTGATGGCTTTGTCTTCAGAATTTAGGCAAAGAAAGGCTTTCTTGAATGAGGTGATGAAGGCGTCAAAGGCTCTGAATGAGATGGGTGTCTGGCTTGTGGCTGTTTCTCTAATGATGGTTGCCCATCCGAGGGCTGACCCTTCAGTCATGTATGAGAGGGCAAACTGGACTTGGTTGTTGTTGTCAATGTAGATATGCTTGTTGACGAGGAGGTATGAAATGACCAGGGAGAGCCATGCTCTGGCCTTGGAGTGGTCTCCATTAAAGGTGAACAGTTGGCTGATCTTCTTTTCGGCTTTGATGGTGGAGGACATTGGGTTACGAGGTGGGATGACAGGCGGGACGACGGGTGATAGTGGTGGGAGTGGCGGGGTGGTACTAGGAGGGAATAATGGGCTTTCTGGAGGGGACTCTTCACTGGAGTCACTAGGCTCGGGTTCAGACCTGGGGATCCCCCAGATATGAGGGTGTCTGTGAGTGATGGTGGGCTAAATGACAACACATTGCCCAATGAGACAGATTTGAACTAATGTTATACTGCAACAAGGAAACGAGGAGTGACGTTCAAAAGTACGTCAGGACTTGGGCATGGGAGAGCTCATGGAATAGAGCACAGTAGAGGAAAAGAGCAAGAGCAAGCATCCTTTGAAACAGTAGGACAAGACTGCAGAGGAGGGGACTAAGGACGAGGGCTAGGACGACAAGGAAGACAAGGACTAGCACAAGGACATACATAGGACAAGACAAGGATTATGACACCTAGGTCAAGCAAGGCTTCCACTACAACAGTGGTGGCAAGGGACATGACAACAACTGTCTTGGAGGAATGTACATAGAGGACATGAGGAAGGGCTGAGATCTTCAGAGTGAGACGAGCGGATGCAATGTAGATTGCAAGAGTTCAAATCTAGTATACATCAATGTAGAGGTCTTGTATAAATAGGTAAAGACAAGCAGAGTGGACAGCCACGTCATATGAGTCAGAACCACAATAGAGCCATAGAGACAATAGAAATGATCACCATCAGAAGGAAACAGTGATGGTGATAGATCAAAAGATGGATGCCCATCAGATATCTAAGGGACGAGATGACTGGGCAGAGGATGGCAATGCCGAGGCAATGAGGAAGAAAAGAAAGAATGAGCTCAGTACATTAGGTCAAACAGATGTGATGTACCCTGTCCACCAGAAGAAGAAGTAAAGAGTGCTCATAGTTAATGCGAAAGAGAGGAAGAAGAGTGATAACGCGAGTTAGAAGAAAAAGATGTGGAGAAAGAGAGCATATCATAACAGATATGGTGGATGATTGAGAGTGATTATCCTGACCAGGAAGTGAGGTGATGAGTGGAAGTTGTGAGGTCAATGTGGTGAGGGATAAGGAATGACCTTGGGGATATGACAATGTGAAAATGCGAATATCTAGGGAACAGATGGTCCGATCAAGACGATATGAGCGTCGATTGAAAGAGGGGAATGAGGGCTTTCAGATGACGTCAGGATCGTGCGAAACGGGTGAATGGATGGGAAGATATCACGAGATCAGTGGGGGAGGTACATATTGAAACATCCAGAGTGTTCATCAACTTCGAGTTCCTGAGGGTCAAGGGGAGCAAGGACTGCTTCCAGGGGTAATCATCCAGAGATACAATGCCAGGGATGAGTGAGTGGTCCTGAGGAGGCCAAACACTAAGTGCGCCAAGGAGTGTGCAAACTGGGGTTCGTCAACAAGGGGGTGTCTTGTGAGTCGTTCAATGACAGAGTTACAGAGGGTGGCAATGAAGCAAACTCCTAGGGAAGCGCTAGAGTACATGTGCAGCATCCTAGGGTCAACAAAAGGAATGAAGCCAGATAAAAGAAGGAATGCAGTGAGGAGAGATTCAAAGAATACACGTAACCAAGAATGCATAGTCATGAGTCTACATGTGACTTGCAGCAGTGTTAGTGGCATGTGGCGACCAGGTGGGAATGAAACAGGTGAAGGATAACAGCAGCTGGAAAAGAGGTGGGAGGAATAGGGACGACAGTGAGGACAATGATGAGGATGGCATTGGGGCAAGGGGCAGGATCTGTGGCTAAAGTCATTTGAGGTGATGGGTGGTCTTGTAGTGATTTAAGAGCTCCTCTGCATGAGTAAGGTTTGATGCAGGTTCCCAAGTGTTTTCCAACAACGGATAGCCTTTCCATTTGATGAGGTACTGATGGTGACCAGGGGCTCCCCTATGTGCTAGGATGGCCTTGATTTTGTATTCCTCTTCTGATTCAATTAGGTCAGGGGGTGGTCATGAGAAGTTGGGGCTGTGTTCAACAATTTCCCGATAGGTGGTGAGGAGTGCAGCATGGAAGACGTTGTGTATTTTCCAGGTGGGGGGAAGGCGAAGTTTGTAGCTGATGGGTGAGAGGACTTGGATGATTTCGAATGGTCCTTCTCTTTTGGGAGCAAATTTGTGAGTGGGGTAGCAGAGGTGGAGGTTTTTGTTGTCTAACCATACCTTATCTCTGACTTTCCATGAGGAGAAGCGAAGGGTCATGTGGTGTTTCATGGTGATGCATGCCTTGTCATGAGCTGCCAGGGCTTTGGTTCTGGTGAATTCAAGTTCCGAGAGTCACATTTCTAGAGCTGGGAGAAAGGTCTTCCCGATCAGGGGGTAGGATTAGGGGGAATATCCCATCATGAGCTGGAAGGGGGACTGATGGGTGACAGAGTGGGGTGTGTTGTTATGGTGGAATTCAGTGACGGGGAGTAGTCAAGACCAGTGTTCGGGTTTCCCGTTGCAGAAAATTCGTATGAACATCTCAATTTCCTGGTTGAGGCATTCTGTTTGTCCATTGGTCTGAGGGTGGTAGGCAGATGATAGTTTGACATTGTATTTGAGAAGTCTGGTGAGTTCTTGGGTGAAGGCAGAGGCAAACTAGGGTCCTCGATCGGAGATGACTGAATCATGGAGGCTGAATCGAGGGAAGACATGGGAGAAAAAGAGCTATGTGGTGCCTTTGGTGGAGATATCGGAGGTACAGGGGCATAGAATTACCCCTTTGTAAGCCCATGGTCAACCACAACCATGAGGGCAGTGTATGTATCTGTTGGAGATAGGTAGGGCAGTGATAAGGTCTACTACATAAAATGGCTTGGAATGGGCGAATGGCAAAGGACGGTATGGGCATAAGGGGTGGTATGGTTGGGTGTGTGTTTATTTTGTTTTGTTGACAGATGGCACGCCTTAGGACGTAGCATTGGATGAAGTTATTCATTCCAGGCCACCAGTATTCCCGGGAGATGGAGACTTGGGTATGGGTGATGCCATTATGTCCTCCATGATGGGAGTTGTGTATGGATTTGATCAAGTCAAGGTGAGTAGCATCAGGTATGTAAAGGTGATTTTTGAAGTATAGTTTCTTGTCCTGAAATGTCCAGTCAACGAACGTAGTGCAAGGGAACAGGGATTGTTTGTTGTTGAGGCCATTTAGTGCAGTCAGGACTATTGAGTCGGAGATGGAAGAGTTGGTGATCTTGTCTCTCAGGGCTAGGTTGAGGGTGCGAATGATATGGTGGTCCAGCAGGATGACCATGGTGTGATTGTCTTCCATAGTGTCGATCTGATCCTTTTGTGATAGGGCGTCTGTGGAGCCCATGGCTGTCCCGGGTGTTACATACCAAATGATGTCAAAGTCCTATAGGAAGACACTCCAGCAAGCTTGTCTTCAGGAGAGGTTGCGGGGGTCATGGATGTAGGATAGGTTTTGGTGGTCAGTGATGACAGAGACTGGGTGTGCAGTTCCAGAGAGGAGATGTCTCCATTTGTCTAGTGCCATGATAACCACGAGCAGTTCTCGGTCATAGATGTTGTAGTTTCATTCAGTGGGGGCCAAGGTGCGGGAGAAATAGGCACACAGATGTAGGTCTCTGTTGTTATCTGCTTGCATAAGTACCGCTCTGACGGCCACTAGAGAGGCATTGGTCATGAGGGTGAAGGATTTTTCTAGTGAGGATGATGAGGGGGGCTGCAAGGTCAGAGTAGTTGGTAATGAATTTTCGATAGAAATTGCAGAAGCCTAGGAATGATCATATTCCTTTGAGAGTTGTGGGAGGCTTCCAGTCCGAGATGGCAGTGAGTTTTGTGAGGTCCATGGTGAGTTTCCCTTCCCCTATGACCATTCCTAAGAAGTCCATCCTGGGTACATCGAAGAGACATTTTGGAAGTTTCAATGAGAGTTCTAGTTCTCAGAAGTGAGTGAGGACTTGTCGTGTCCATAGGTGATGGGTGTCAAGTTCGTTGGAGTGAATTCCTAAGTCGTCCATATAAATATTTAGCCATCGTTCTGCTAGCATGTCTTGGAACGAGTGATTCATGAAGGCTTAGAAGGTGGCTGGTCCATTTCAGAAACCAAAGAACATAACAGTGGATTCATAGAGGCCAAAAGGGGTTATGAACACTCCTTTCCATTGATCTTCCTCCCTGATGCGAATTGTTATGCTGCGACAAGGATACGAGGAGTGACGTTCAAGAGTACGTCAAGACTTTGGCACGGGAGAGCTCGTGAGATAGAGCACAGCAGAGAGAAGAGCAAGAGCAAGCGTCCTTTGAAACAGTAGGATGAGACTGCAGAGGATGAGGACTAGGATGAGGGCTAAGATACGGAGGACCGCGAGGGCTAGCATGAGGACAAGGACGAGGACAAGGATTACGACACCTAGGTCGACAAGGACTTCCACTACAACAGTGGTGGGATCCAACACAGTGGCGTTGGTTGCTGGGACTAGAGGGTTCGAGTCGAGCGGAAGGACTGGGACCTTCAGAGTGAGATGAGAGAATGCAACATAGATTGCAAGAGTTCAAGTCTACAGTACGTCGATGTACGGGTCTTGTATAAATAGGGACTTCGGGTTAACAACACACGAGTCATCAAGAGAGCGGTTCACAAGGTCAAAGGGAAACGATCACCATCAGAACAGGAAAAGAGATGGTGATGAAACAAGAGATGGGCGCCCATCGGGTAACTAAGAGATGCAGTGACTGGGCGGTGGGAAGGTGACGCCGAAGCGATGAGAATGGAAGAAGAAGGTTAGTCTAGGTAAGATGGACGAGACATATGCCATCAACCAGAAGAAAGAGTAATGAGTACTCGTAGTCTATGCGAAAAAGAGGAAGAAGGGCGATCGCGCGTGAGATAAGAAGAAGATGAGGTGTGAGCGCAGATATTGTAACATTACCCCCTCAGTATAGTCGAGTCACCGATGAGACTTCGGTCCAGCCATCCATGATATCGTCTATGAGTGAGTATTCCTCCTCTCCGCGTTCAGATGGTGTCGTCAGATCGACCGTGACGGGAAGGACAGTGATCTCCCCGGTGGTCCGTGGCATCGCAATGGGGGCAGTGGGTCATGGGGCAAAAGGCTTCACCATGACCGTAATGCTTGCAAACGTCGCATTGGGTGCGAAGGCACAGATATTGAGGATGTCCTGGTGCCCAGTTTCTGCAGTTGGGGCACTGGTATTGGTCACAGTTGATGCGAAGGTGACCACTATTGCCACATTGATGACAGCGGTGGGTGGCAAGGTAAGCTGCAGACGCGGCAGGGGGCGGAATTGGTAATACTGGTGTTGGAGAAGAAAGGACCCGAGTCCCATCAAATCGTCGGACGTAGAGGCGAGATGGGTTGGTGCTGGAGGCATCGTCAGGAGTAGGCTCGGGGGTGGAGAGTCATTCGATGAGGGTAGGAGGTACGATCTGGTCAGGAGGTGGAGATGGGTTTCTGGTGAGCGTGGCTCATTCTTCCGAAGTCAAGGATTCGAAAATGGGGAGGAAGGTGTCGAGCAGACAGGGAGATCGGACTGTGTAAATGAATGGGCCAATACCCACTACTATCAGAAAGTCGCATATGGAACTTGAAACGACCAACTCACTTAAGAGGTGGGCGCTGACCTAGTCGTCCTGCAAGTCTTGGGAACTTGAAGGTCGAAGGGGACAAAGAAGAGTCTTGTGACTAGTGGATTCGGGGCAGCCTCGTAGTGAGGATGGGAAAGATCCAAGAGGACAAGAATGGGGAGCCATTCCTGCCCAGCTCGGGGGTTTATATACCATCTAGGGTTTGTACATGTTTGGTGCTATTTGTGTACTCGAGATCTGTCCGATATACTATATAATACCCTTCGGCTGTGTCAAGAATTCCGGGAGAGACTATTATGCGGTTGGCGACCAATGGCATAACTCACTCGTCGGTTGGCATCAGTGGCCGATGCTGTGCATGCTGTGCATTCCTATGTCTTGCCTCGTGTGTCAACACGGCCTTGCTGCGGCTTCTGATTAGCATAGCCTTGTGTGGTAGCCAATGGCGTATTGTGCTCTTATCTTGGCTGTGCCTTCCGTTTAGCCTTGCTTTGTGTGCGTGTTCAAGGTCTATGTTACGGGCGGTATTTCCCAAGCCTACGCAAAGGCTACACTCACTACGAATGCACAAGGTGCAGAGACTTAGCCTTAAGACGAAGGCACAAGCATAGCCACCAAGACCAGACCCCTGCTGACTAAGCAAAGCACTGCAGAGCCCAGACCTCGGGCACGCATTCAGCACATGGCCGAAGAGAAGGCAC
>JBBPJX010000610.1:0-13090 GCA_038088955.1 Neotropicomus parvogracilis | reverse complement strand
ATATGGAATGGTGGTCCATATATATGTGGTCAGACCTTTAGTTACATAAAGGTAACATAATAGGACCATTATCTAAGGTTTGTAATCATGTTACAGCATGCTAGGGTCCAAAATATGTAATTGAAACTTAAAGTCAAAAAACTGTCCGAATGAGCTGTCATTTTGAAATGGCTGCCATTCCATCAATTCTTAATCAAATATCTTAAATATTGGACTGATAGGAAGCCAAGAATATGTACTTTATTTCATACACTCACAGCTTAGGGCCTAGATTAGGAGATGTGATATGGTATCCCTGTTAGTAGAAAACATGCAAACATGTGGACAGTTTTTTGAGCCACTGTAGATCAGTTTTGGAAGCAATCTCCCTAGAGAAAAGACCCAGAAAGGAGAGAAAGATATTATTATTTCTTTGTGAGAAGAAAATGGATTTCATGGTAAAAATATATGGAATGGTGGTCCTTATATATACTGTATGGTCAGACCTTTAATTACATAAAGATAACATAATAGGACCATTATATAAGGTTTGTAATCATGTTACAGCATGCTAGGGTCCAAAATATGTAATTTGAAACTTAAAGTCAAAAAACTATCTGAATGAGCTGTCATTTTGAAATAGCTGCCATTCTATCAATTCTTAATCAAATGTCTTAAATCTTAGACTAATAGGAAGCCAAGAATATGTACTTTATTTTATACACTCACAGCTCAGGGCCTAGATTAAGAGATGTGACATGGTATCCCTATTAATAGAAAATATGCAAACATGTGGACAGTTTTTTGAGCCACTGTACATATTTTGGACCCTAGCATGCTGTAACATGATTACAAGTATATGGAATGGTGGTCCATATATACAGTATGTGGTCAGACCCTTAGTTACATAAAGGTAACATAATAGGACCATTATATGTATGTATAAGGTTTGTAATCATGTTACAGCATGCTAGGGTCCAAAATATGTAATTTGAAACTTAAAGTCAAAAAACTATCCTAATGAGCTGTCATTTTGAAATGGTTGCCATTCCATCAATTCTTAATTGAATGTCTTAAATATTGGACTGATAGGAAGCCAAGAATATGTACTTTATTTCATACACTCACAGGTTAGGGCCTAGATTAGGAGATGTGACATGATATCCCTGTTAGTAGAAAACATACAAATATGTGGACAGTTTTTTGAGCCACTGTATGTATCTTATCTTATCTTCCTTTTTACTTAGTTTGCTCATCACTTGGTACTCCTTGTCAACCACTCTCACTCCTCTCCTCCTCATACCAAGCTATGTCTTCCCTCTTATGTCTCTCCTTGTCTCTGTCATCCCTTTCTTAGCCATACCTCTTGCTCTCTGATGGAGACCTTTACCTTTACATAGATGTTTCTTCTTCTCTCATCATCAGCCTCATGTCATCATTTCCACTCTGACTCCTAGACTAATGATCATTTCTCTTCTTTCTATTTTTAACTTAACATCGCATTCATGTTGCCTTTTCTCACAGTCCACCATCTCATCCCTTGACTCCCTGATGGGCTGTGACTTCATCTTTTGTTCTCATCACCATCAGATCATTGTTGGTCCCTTTATTCTCTTATTGATGGTGACTGTTTCCTTTACCCTTGTTCTGGACTCATCATTTGTTTCACTTCTCTTTGCATATGTATACAGTGACTCCAAAAACCGGCCCAATGTTTGACACTTATGCAGTGCACTTCACACCCTGCAGGCACCTGTGGGAATTTCGCTTAGCATTGGTGAGCCAAAATAGAGTACTGACCCTTGGCTACAAATCAACCCTTTGGTCATGTGATTTGGCCCACAAACAGTGGAGATATGTCCATTTCAAAATGAACACCTCATTGGGCCACTTTTTGTACTTTTCTTTTCATTTTTAGTACTTGGTATAGCCTCCTTTTTGCCTTGAGCACTGCCTCAACCCTCCTAGGCATACATTCAATCAATGTCTGACACTCTTCAACTGGTACAGTATGTATCTTGTCCCATTGATCCTGAACTCTCTTCCACAACTCCTCCATACCCTTAGAGGGGGTATCATACTCAGCAAGCTTTTTTTTGAGGTACCATCAGAGATGTTCAATGGGGTTGAGGTCAGGAGACTGTGCTGGCCATATCATAGTTCTGAAATCTTGCTGCTCCAGCCACTCCTTGACCTTTTTACAAGTATGTTGTGGTTATTATCCCACTGGGAGATGATGTCAGGAGGATTGAGATCATGAAACTCCATGGTTTCCATCAGTTCATCCTTAAAATTTGAGGGTAAAGATCTCCATCCATCCTACCATCAATCTTGGTAGCATAGCCAATTCCTTTCCAAGTCATACAATCCCAAATCATGATGGAACCTCCACCTAACTTGATGATTCCTTCTACCAGCCTATCACTGAGCCTCTCACCTGCCTTTTTCCATATCCACTTCTTCCCATCTGACCTTAGGTGATTGATTTTGGTCTCATCAGACCATATATGTAACCCTCCTCCAGTCATCTATAATCCAATCTTTATGTACTTCTGCAAAGTCCAAATGAGCTTCTTTATGCTTGAATGAATGAAGAGGGCATTTCAGCTTGGATATAGCTTTCATACCACTCTTTTTCAAGTGATGGCAAATGGTATTTGGATGGAGGGGTTGATCAATGATGTTAGAGAGAGTTTTTGTCACTTGGACAGCATTCTCTGCTCTATGAAATGAGATGAGATGGACAGCATGACAAACATTGGCAGGAGAAAGCTTGGATGGATGGCCACTAGTTGACTTTTCCAGGCCTGGGTGCTTTTGGGAGGATAGTCTGGATATAGTAGCATGACCTAAGTGAAGATCACTTGCAATGGTATGAGCTGAGTGGCCTGCATCAAGTTGTGCAAGAATGGTAGTTTTTTGATCAACAGAGAGAGATCACATGATGGTAAAGGTATGAAATGAAGATGTGTGGGAATGTTTTTAAACTCAGACATACTATTTAGATGTATTTCATTGTTTGTAGCACCAAACAATACCAAATATAACATGATTTGAATAAGTTCTTAGTGTTCAAATCAAAAGTACAAAAAGTGGCCCAATGAGGTGTTCATATTGAAATGGACATATCTCCACCATTTGTGGGCCACATCATGTGACCCAAGGGTTGATTTGTAGCCAAGGGTCAGTACTATGTTTTGTCTCACCAATGCTAAGCGAAATTCCCACAGGTGCCTGCAGGGTGTGAAGTGCACTGCATAAGTGTCAAACATTGGGCTGGTTTTTGGAGTCACTGTACCTTAGACTTGAACTCCTGTAACCTACATTGCATTCCCTGCAATCCATGTTACACTTCTCATCTCACCTTGTAGGAATTGTGCCCTACAGTCATCATCCCTTGGTAATTATCCTTGTCTCAGTGCATGGCTGATCTTTGTCTCAACTGTTGTAGTTGATCTCATCCTCATCCCTTGTCCATGCTCTCTGCAGTCTTGTTCCACTGTTTGAAGGAATGCTTGCCTTGCTCTTTCCTCATCTGTGCTCTATTCCACAAGCCCTCCCTTGCCACAGTCTTTGTCATACTGTTGAGTTGACACTCATCTTGCTCCTCATACCCAAGTCTTTCATCACAGCATAACACTATCTGGGCAAAGCATAACAGAAGGATAGAAGTCCCAGAAGATCACAAACTCCAAAGAACTCCTTAGACAACACCATGACTCTCCAATCATCAGACATCTAGGGTTTGAGAAGACTTTGGAACTCCTACAGAGAATTTACACATGGTCCAGTTTGACCAATTTCATATGTAAAAGACTATGTGTCATGATGTGGTAGGTGTGTCAGATTTAAAGGAACAAATCAAGCAACACCTGGCCTACCCCAACCATTGGACATTCTGAATGGCCCATGGTCAGACATCTCCACTGACTTCATCAGACTCTCAAATAGAACTAATAAGAACTTCTATAACATGTCTTGATACTCACATGCTAATGTGTCACTTCATGTATTTTACCATCAAAGATTTAAGATACACAAGTGTATTTTTACCAAATTCGTTTTACCATTGTGAATCGTGTAAGTTCCTCCAATGGGATACGCTTTTTCCCCTTACCCACCATTTTATCCTTATTGTTTCCCCTTCCCTCTCCCATCTCACTAATGCACTCAGCATCATCATGCCAATTGTCCATAAGTTTCTGCAATTCCTTGTTATATTCCCGTTCTTCCGTACCCTCTCCGATGGGATCACGTCCGAAATCATTAACACGATCAGCCGTCGCTCGAAGTTCCATCCCAGGCCATCGGCTACTAGCATAAGAAATCAAATTTACACCCAGAAGGATTTTGAGTGCCAAGAAGCTGAAATACCCAGTCAACAATATATCACCAACATAAAATAGACTGACACACCACAACCAGAACAACACACCCATTGCTAGCCATTTTGCAATCGGGCGCAAATCCCATCCACCATTGGTTTGACCAGGGAATACTAGATTCAAGGATTGAAGGCCAATGAGGATGGCCAAGACCGCAAGAGGAACTGAAGCAAAACCAAGACGCCGTGCAACCAGAGGTGATTGATCAACATATGTGTGCTGTGTAATCCGCGTTGAATATCACTAGATACGACGATCGAGGACAGACCTTACGAGCACCATGCCGCCCAACAATACTTCCGCTCGCTAGGTCGCGGCATAACACATCAATATACCGCTCGTAAACAGAAGGACGGATATGATTGAACTTTGTGATGAAGGCATGCTTTAGCCAATCTACCATCATTTCCGACACCAAAACAGTCGCGACAGGCTGACATTGTGTAATAAGCAGTAATTTCTCGACAGCAGAGCAAAAACCTACATATGAAATGATCCATAGAACATTGCTGCCTCTGAACCATCCGAAGCTTTTCGGCATTACAAAGCCACCTGTGAAGTCGAATTCGGACCCACTGAGCTCTATCAAGTTGCGGAATGCGACAACGACAAGCATCAGGGACAATGTAAAACGCTCGACAATATCTGCGCAGGTAATTTGGAAGAGATTGTCTTTTTCAAACCTCTTGAACACGCAACCCTTTATTTCGACAAACTGGTTGGAGAGGAGCAAAGTGAGGAGTGCATGATCGTAAGAGTTGACAGCGACATTCAAAGAAAGCAGTTGGTAGAGCATAACCAAAGTGTGCGTGGCTATCGGTGAAATTAGACCATCGCAGAGTGATCGATGACACACGATCTGCTCACCGACATAGAGAGTCGCTAGAACGAAGAAGATCAGGGGTCGGAACGTATGAACGGAGAATGGTACTTTGTGCGACAGTGCTTCCAACGTGGATCGCGAGAATAGGCAATCAAGTATGTCTTGTCCAATTGAGGCACACAGCCTGTCCGCGATCTATAGTCATAATGGCGTCAAAAAAGGTTCGGTAGAGATGATGGTGTGCTTACTTCAAGGGAGTTGAATATGACATACAACTTGATAGTGTCCTGGCCACGAATAGAATGATAAATTTTGCTGGCGTCCGCGAGGGGTATGAGAAGAGCGACCGAGACGAGTACTAAGAGGGTGCGTAGGATATCAGCTTTCTGGGAAGGAGGGAGGCGCGACTTGGACCAGGTAGTGAAGTTGTACATGGAACGCGGAGCCGCTATGAGGAAGCGAATAGGCTGGATTGTGAATGTATAGAGGAAAGAGTCCAGGCAAAGTAGGAAACCAAAGCCGATAATCTGGCATTTCGCTTTGAGAAGAGACATGCTCTCGAGACAGCTGTTACTCACTTTCTCCATTGCGAAAGGAATGCTCAAGAAGTTGCTGACCCGTTCCCATTTGAGTTCCTGGTGGGAATCAAAGTCGGTTGCCAGTAGCTCCTCACAAAGATAATCCCACAACGAGAACGGTCGACGCGTCTGCAAAACAGACGGGGGGCTACTTTCAGACGGCGACGGCGACGGCGAGCAAGCAGGGCGAGAAGAGAGAATGGGTGTGGGCGGTAGTGATGCGTATGTTAAAGGTTGCGCTAGTGGATCCTTCTGCTTACATGCGGCCGAAGAGACCATCGAGGTCTGCGACGTCCAGGTGGTGGTCCCGATCGATGTTGACGAGAAACGGCGTTTGGAACGTCGCGGTGAAGTGGGCATGGCGAGGTGACATGAACTTGAACTGGAGGTGTGTGGGAACGACTGGTAGTGGTCGGAAATATTCCGACGAGTCTGAATCGTCCCTCCATTGACAGAACATGCATCTCGCCAGGACAGGTGCCCTACTGAGTTCAAAGCTCCCTTCTAGGCGGGCCCCAAGCCAGCTTAGGTTTGCATCTGGCGGTAGTCACGCACACGAGAAACACGCAGACGGTACCGATTTCAGTCCTGAAGGTTCGGGCGGGCCCGTCTGGCATTATTTTCGGAACTTGGACTGAATGCTTGCAGGTGGTTTCTCTACGCCGTTCTGGCGAAACACGCTACTGCTTTCGCTACTGGCCGTTTCATTTTACAAGTGGGCTCCGCCGCGAGACGACGACGCATATTTGACACGGTGGATTGCCTACTACTCGACACCGCGCGAGACCTGGGCCCGACTGAACGAGAAGCACTTGCTGCAATCACAACAAGACACCGACAACGTGACTGTGCAAGCCAGAGCCACGCGACCAGGAATAATTCGATACAGATATCCTCAGTAAGAACTATTGTTGGATCTATGCTCGGGCGTACAATGTGACAACTGGTTTCTCAGATCGCTGGAACAAGCTTCCCCCCATCTGCAGGCTGTCGGGTCTGCGCCAGACATGAGCAACTAGGACTACATGTACGGTAGATAGTTTGGGCGAGTACTATAGCCGTTGGTCGGAAATCCAACGGCGGTCGTGCACGAGGTCCCGTGGGATGGTCTCACGTGGACCCGGTTGAGTCGAAACACGCCTTTTTGGTTTGTTGCGTCTCTCGTTCTCCTCGGGCTGTTCAGCTCCCCCCCCTCCTTTGGACAAGGCTGGACAAGCCATACATTCAAGTTTTGATTCCAACCTTCGTTTCTCTCATCATGTTCCTGCCATGGCCTTCCCCCATCCCTCTCGTCTTTCTCGCACATTTCGCGTCCGCATCACTCCCCCTCGTCGACTTTGACCGTATGGGCCAAGTTGGCCTCGCCGGCGCTTTTGCTGGCCTGAACTTCTTCGACAACTCCACCTCCACCTCGCTCGACCCTTCGGCGTCTTCCCTGTTGTCTCGCACTCCTCAAGGCGCCATCACCTCCATCGCTAACACGAATTCTGGCGGCTCTATTTCTTCGGCGTGTGTTATGAACGATGTCTATTATATCGCTGGCTCCTTTCTTTCCATAGCCGACGTCTCCGCCAGCTACGTGGTCTCCTATTCGCCTTCTTCTGGTGCCTTCTCCGCCCTCGGTTCTGGTGGCCCGAATGGTCCAGTCAACGCCGTATTCTGTGACTCGGCCAATGACAACCTTTGGGTTGCCGGTCACTTTTCGTCACCAAGTCCTTCTGTCGCAGTTTGGAACTCCAAGTCAAGTTCGTGGTCCGCACCTCCGTTCAAGGGTCTCAATGGAGAGGTCGCATCTATAACTTCCAACACCTCCTCCACTAGCCTTTTCTTCACCGGTAGATTCGCCACGGCGTTTAGTGGCGGAGCGCCTAGCACTAACAATAATCCCAATGTTCCATACTCTCCGGGTGCATCACCGTTTTCATCGTCGCTTGTTCCGTTTCCTCTTCAAGATGCTGAAGTTGTTGCTGCTCCCTCTTCGACGGATCCACGGTTCAGTAGCATCGATGCGATCCTCTGTCCCGCTGGCCCTGATGGGCCCAGTAATACATGGCTCGGTGAATCTGGAAGCGCAGCTCTAATCACCATCCGTACGTTTGACGCAATGAGTGCGTACGGCGTCCGAATCGGTAACACGTTTCTGAGTGGCTATGGTACAACCGCCTTCAGGTACAGCTAAAGGTCACCTGCTATGTGTCCCCTCGTTCTCTAACGCTATCTTCTCAGTGTCATATCACTCCCAGACAACACAGTCCAGAGTCTTTCATACATGGATCCGTCTACGGGCCAGAACATGACGTGTACGAGCAGTTGCCCGTTGTCAACCGACGCATCAATTCTGTACCAAGACTTCCTGTTCGTGGCTCCTGTCGCCTTGACTGGTGTGCAGCTCACCATTTCGGAGTGGAAAGGGACTGCTCCTGGTCTACACATACTGCAACTTTTATCTTCCGGGGCGTTTGCTTCTGCCGTCAGCAGCCAGAATGCACGATCTTGCTTTGCACCTAACCCGTCCAACGTTACGACGACTGGAACTTGGACATCGAAAAACACAAACACCGACATTCCTGCCACTCTCCAGACCGTTCTTGTCTCTGCATTTCCTGTTGGCACCCCCGCCTCGCAAGCTCCCACTATTACCTGGATGCCGTACGTGTCGACGTCTGGTGAATACTTGGTGAACTTCGTAATACCCGGCTGTATTGGCATCCAGGACTGTTCCCTTCGGACCTCGGTTCAAGTAACGGTGCTCCCCGGTGAGGGATCCCAGCCGTTTGTGTCTACTGTGTCTCAGCAAGTTCAAAATGATGTCGCCGTACTGGTCTATAGTGGTCCGATCGTCCCTTCATCCTCGTCCTTCATGATCACAGTGACTATGTCATTGGCTGATCAACCGACAGGAGAAGGTCAAGACGGACAATACGAACTTGTTGCCGGGAATGTTGAGCTAGTTTTAACGTCTGCCAACACGACATCTGTGTCATCTGGTAATGCCAGCAACGGCTCGGCTAGTTTTGGAACCCAGCATGGATTCGGATTCTTCGAATGGCCGTTGAACTCACAGGTTGCTGTCAACGCTACTGGCATCCTATCCAACACCAGCGAAACGGCCGCCGATATTATCGGTATTGATCTTTACAATGCTTTAGGCGCTGCGAATACCAACTCTGCCTACGTCTCGGCCAGCGTGCAACACGCTTCCGGGATTATCATCTTGGGTGGCAGCTTCGCTTTCGCCACTGGCTCGCTTAGTGGCGCCGCCAATATCGTCGCCTATAAACCGGGGAGTCTCTTTTCGCTTTCCAATGGGGGTCTTAATGGCGCAGTCGCATCATTTGCCCTGTACGGCGACGAGCTGTATATTGGAGGCTCTTTTACCGATACTCAAATACCTTCGACTCAAGGCAAGCTGATGGGGGTTGCCATGTACAATGTCAAGACGAATTCTTGGAGTTCACTAGGGGCTGGCGTAAATGGGGTAGTGGCTAGCATCGCCCTGTCCGATACTAGCATCCTGGTTGCTGGAAACTTTACCGAGACTATGACTTGGGCTGGCTCGAGTTCCACGGTAGGCGGGTTTGCGAAGTGGGATTTGACAAGTTCGTCATGGGTGAACAGTGGAGGGTTCTTGGAGGGAAACTTCACCTTCGTTGGCAATGGTACCTCTTCGAGCGACCGGACGTCACAGCTTCTTGCTGGAAACGTGCAGACCGTAGAAAAATACGGGGCTACGGGCATGGTGATGCTCTCGAACAGTGGTAGTGGTGATCCGACCGTTACTCCTCTAGGAATCCAGCTCGGCAGTTCTGCGAATGCCTCTACTTCGACTTCCGGTACACAAAAACGTTACAACCAACGGAAGCGGGGAACAGCTTGGTTTTCTCACATCAAGATCCCTGCGCTATTTAGGAGACAGGTGTCCACGGGAACTTCGACATTACCCCCGCCGCCTCCAAATCGAGCACCAGTTGTCTTGGCCGGAACATTTTGGACTAACAGTTCTTCTTCCCATGAGGTTGCCATCATCGGAGGGAACTTCACCTTCTCCGCTTCGTCGTCTACGACTTCCCAAGCTGTCGCCATTTACGACCCCGTGACCTCTGCCACCACCGCTCTTACTGGCGACCAGATATTTGGAGTGGTTCGTGCTCTGTACGTGGACAAGGAAGGGCATTTGTATATTGGCGGACAATTCAATCTCTCGGGCGCCAACGCAAACGGATTTGCTATCTACGATCTTGTTCATCAACAATGGCTGACGATCGCTCCACCGATCCAATCCCGTTCCGGTTCCTCGGTCGTTGTGCGTTTCATCTCTGCGACACCCCACAAGCCCAGTACCATTATTGTAGCTGGTTCGTTTACGCAGGCAGGCACGGTTGCGTGCGAGGGTATTTGCGTATTCGATACGACGCTGAACCAATGGAGTCCGCTAGGTTCTGGTCTGCAAGGTGACGTTTCTTCGGTTTCGTTTGCTGGCGTGGGTCTCTATCCTTCCGTAGTCGAGGACTTGTTGACGAGACTTTACTTTTCAGAGAGACCAAGAGTTTTTGATCGCAGCAGGCGCCATTACGCTGGCCGGTGGCACATCTGCAAACGTTGCACGGTACAGTTTTGCCAACGAAAGTTGGACTGCTATAGGTGACTCGAGTTTGATTCCTGGTCCTGTCACCGCTGTCGAAGTTAACGGTGGCAATTCGTCGAGTATTTTCGCCGCTGGGCGGTAAGTGGAGTATTCCGTCGAATGCTAGCTATTGATGAACGGGTTCCTCAGTACGAATGACGATTCATCGCCCTTTGTGATATTTTGGGACGGTGGTTCCTGGTACAACATTGGTGGGTCAATTGTGATGGGTGGATTTTGTGTGGGGGTTGACTTCAAACAGGCTCGGCATTTGAAAGCAACACGAACATTTCTCAGCTGGTCATGGTTCCTCTGCAGAACTCGCACAGTTCGAACAGTATTGTTGAACCTGACAGGATGCTGATGATCTCTGGAGCACTATCCGATTCGTCGTTCGGATCGGCATCTGTAGTATTATTCGATGGGCAAAACTTCATACCCTATTTGGCCTCTATGACAGCGCAGGGTACTCTCGGCTACGTGTCGTCACTCTTCTACTCGATCGCAAACTTTGGTTTTGGGCAACAATGTGAGCGTTTCTTTGAGTGTCGCTCGAGGAGTTGGACTGACGTTGTCCCAGCGTTCCTCGCGACCGGCATTGTTATCCTTATTTCGATTGCCATTTCTGCGGGTGTTGTTTTCCTGCTCGCCTTGATTGGTATTCTGTGGACGCTCTTGTCAAGAAGAGACGATAAGCTCTCGCGGTACGAGAACGAAGAAGAAGAAGAAGACTCGATTCAACACCGACCGTCGTCGCTGCTGGAGCACATCAACGCCGCCACGAGGAGTACGATTTTGGGAGCACAGAGTCCGTTCAACCAGATTAGTGTTGAAAAGGAGGAGGGAGGGAGGGAGGGAGGTGTTGAGTCGGAGGGAGATCCATTTGGACCTGACGCGAGCAACTATTTGCGGGCAGCGACGCCGTCTGACGCGGCGATTGGGAACATGGTTGCAGAAGAGGAAAGCAGCCGGCCTGCCCATGCACGCTTTTCGTTTGATGGCTCAGGCGAGGGTGAGCTGCCGCTGACGGCGGGGATGGAAATCGAAGTTTTGGATGATAGAGATAATGCGTAAGTTTTTGGTTTGACGAGATTCTAGTCGGTGTGTTGACGACCTGTTAGGTGGTGGTACGCAAGGAACCCTCAGACAGGACGAGAGGGTGTCGTCCCAGCCTCGTATTTGTATTGATTCTCATCTTGTTATCGGCGTTCTTTTCTTTTTATTTTGCTGCACGACATTTATACCCGTAATTTGACAAGACGACCTTTGTGTCGTTCGTTCACTACGATATACATACCTACACGTCGATATTCATACCAGACGACTCTGATAGCAAGTAAAAGTAGCCTTGGACCCATGGATCCTCTATCTAATTGATGGTTACAATGGACAACGCCGCAGTGACATTACTGGGAGGATGGTGAGAAGGGGACAAGGGAGAGAGAGCTGAACACGAACTTGGAGGAGAGGATCGCGGAAATGTTTTTGGTTGTTGTGGACAAAGGCGACCTTTGTCCTGAAGTCGTCTTTGCGACGTTGGTCCCTAAACTCTCTAATGTGGCGACCCGCCTCGCGGGCTTCGCCTTTGTTCCTTGCTCTTACGACTTGAGTGCCTTGTCCGAATGCACCAAAGCCAGCCTTGCGGGGGACAAGGGCAGAATTTTTGTCGGCGAGGAGACGACGGACGAGGGCCTTGCCGGAGTTTTGATCCTGTGGGTGTACGGGAATGCCATGGAAAGATTGTGCGTAGTATCGCATCATGCTTCTGTGGCCGATGCGTGCGCCGGAGGCAAGGACGAGCTCGTATTCTGTGTCGCCGTACGCGAGCTGGTTGTCGGGTAGATGGACTGAAGACTCGTCGTCGTCTTCCCAGCCGTCGTCATCGTCGATGTCATTTGACGAGGACGGTCCTGGTGGGTACGAAGAGGTAAAGTCGTAATGGTCTGATATCTCGAGCTTGTCTGCCTCGGTGTCGTAGGCGATCTTGCAGTGACCCTTGTCGATCATGTGTTTGCGCACGGCGTCGATGGTGTGGAGTTCCCTGCCCCTGCCGCTGCAGTAGATGCAGACGTTGGCGACGGCGATCTTTTCTGCGAGGTATGCGATGAGACCCGCAAGGTCGACAAGATATTCGGCGTCGGGAACGAAGAAGGAATGGACCGAGGACATGTGGGCGAGATTATCTTGGATGACGGGGAATGTGGCTGTGCAGAAGAGACAATCGGTGGACGAGAGCGGGGGCTCGTCGGCCGGGACGGGGACGGGGACGGGCTGGCGGGGGCAGGGCGGGGGGTTGCGTGCCGCGTCTCTGTGTTTTTTGGAGTCGAGGTGGGATCTGTAAGCATTTTCGGTGGCATAGGTCTTTCTGTGGGGGAGGTGGGTGAAACGAGGGGGGGTGGTGAACGAAGCACGCACCGGCATGGCTCGCAGCGGGAGACGTGCGATTCGGGGGTGGAGTCGGCGAGTTTCTGTGCAAAGACGGCGGCGCTGACCGGGGACAGGCCGGCGATCCTGCGCTTGAGATTGTATCTGTGGTGGTCGGACCGAAAGTGTGCGCCTGTTCGGTCGTCGGTGAGCTCGGTCCTCGGATCGCTCGGGGATGACGTACGGTGGTCGGCCGGGGCGGGGAATGCGACGGCGCAGGATATACAAGAGAGGGGTGACATGACGGCGAGCGTGTGAAGAACGTGACGAGGTCACT
>JBBPJX010000609.1:0-13093 GCA_038088955.1 Neotropicomus parvogracilis | reverse complement strand
ACCGAGAGCGGCTGCGTTGATGCGTTAGCTTACCAACTTGTTGGCCATCGCGTCAGATCTGGTCGCAGAATATTCTGAATACGCAGCGAGCAAAAGCGTGGAAACACACACTTTGGAAAGCCTGTCTGCGAACGTTGCAACAGAACGCAAAGGAGTACTGTAATGAAAAGGTCCCCTACTGCAATAGTCGCATCGACTAACAACGTCGGGGACTGCCAGTGAGCGTGGTATTAGTGAATCGTTCGTCGGGCTAGACTCACTTCACGTACCTTAAAGGTAGCAAGTTGTGCGATCGCTTGAAAACCTAGACTATGCGCGCATGAGCAAAATGCCGAGAAGGAGACCTATAGTGAAACCGTACGGCTTGATAGTATAGACTATACGGTGTCGCTGGTGTCAATATTGTTTCGTGAAACAACTTGGTCAACATTCACCGAGGGTCAAAACTACAGTGGCCACGTTCTTAGTTTAAGAGGATTGACTGTGAACAGATAACTCACCAAATTGAGCCATGGTCATGATCATCTAGAAATCAAAGTGATTAAGAGATCGAAACCATCGACGAAAACATGACGTGCAGTCGAGCCAGTTGCAAGCCAATTCTTTGAGCTAACTTTGACGAGCCTCAGTGGCAGGAATCAGTCGACGGAAGAAAGGAACATACGCTCGTAAATGCGCGATGCTAGGAAACACTGGACGAGGAGTGTGTTGAACCCCTGGTATGCGTAAT
The DNA here is from genome assembly GCA_038088955.1 of Neotropicomus parvogracilis. Taxonomy (NCBI): domain Eukaryota; kingdom Fungi; phylum Basidiomycota; class Agaricomycetes; order Boletales; family Boletaceae; genus Neotropicomus; species Neotropicomus parvogracilis. Next base: position 12,363 of record JBBPJX010000609.1, on the reverse strand, counting down.
GAGTTAAGAAGGTGCAATGAAGTAACAATCGCATACATTCAAGAGGGATGCGATCTGGGAAGTGAAACGGATTAACATGTTGTCAAGAAAACGAAGGTTGCTACCTACCAGCGGTGTCCTGGAGGAAAATGAGCACAAGGACGTCATGTATCTCGATCCACTCACAAGACAATTTTACCTAGTCCTCCCGTATCTTTGAATTGGGTGACGAGATATGTGTAAACTAGGGACACGTCAATACACGCATGGCATGGTCGTGTCATTGCACTTACGCGCGTGGGTTATCAAGGCTTGGTGGCACGTCTCTAGCACAAACACACTGCCGACCTGTAGCACGGAATTGAGACCAGACGGAGAAAAACGTTAGTTGACTGACGAGAAGCCTGATGTACCGGTGGTCCGATGGATAATGCGTGTAGTAGTACCCGACCTGAATACAAGCGCCTAGCGCATGCTAGTCAAATGGGGTGTACATACAGATGTATCAGCGATACACACATCCATACAGCCTGAGGGAAGAGTCATAAGTGCGACAGGAGCGCAGCGTGCCATGTGCTTACACTGCTGCGATTATAACCCCGATCAGAAAGGCGCCGAAGCTAGGAGGGATGATCGAGTGACTGTACTAGAGAAGAGGGAAGGACATACGTGCTATCCAAAGGAGCCATTGAGGAGGAAACAGCAAAGCCAGGAGGAGAACGGGGTCATGAGACCGAATGGACGAGGCTATTTGAGAGACGCTGCAACAACCTTGGTCATACATCGACAAGTTCCGAAATGCAAAATTCCAATAGGCCCATTCACATGTTCAAGCTGTCCCTGTCAACTGAGATTACGCTGCCGTCGGGAGGTCGAGCGACCCTTCAATAAACCGATATACACGGAAACTGTGCCAATAAATGGTGTTATGGTATGTACCTTGTTCCCTTGACGAATCTTCCGGCAGTGAGAATGGGCAAAGGCGATGATAACTTACAAAAACAATGATGTGTTTGCTACCCGTAGAAGTCCTTTAGCTCGATTGGAGACCTTTCTGCGTCGAGACCCAATCGGAGGGTTTCATCGACAAACAACCAAATTTGCTTCCGAAATCCCGATCGTATTCAATGAATCCAAGCTCGTCTTCCGAGTTTCATTGACGCAGGTGGCATGAAAGACAACTTGAAACGCGTACTGAGATTGCTCAAGGGCATACTAGCAGTCCTGTCCAACTTTGGCTAAAGGGCCTTCCCGACTATCATTGCAGCATTATTCACAAGTTCAAGTCCTTTTAGTGGCTATCTTGATGTTTGGGGTTGGCACCGCCAGTAGGATGCGTATGGCGACTCGAAGGGTCGACGAGGAAGTCGAGGATAGCGAAAAGAACCAATCGCCTGGCTGGACCCATCAGCACCTCCGCCGCCACGGCCCACGCTGGCTCGCGACTCTTGTCCTTGCCAGAATCGGTATACTGGGCGACCAAATACAAGCAGACAGATTAGTGCATTCAATTCAGCGACAGACGGCGGCACGCTACTAGCAGGTGTGGTCCATGGCCCCCATCTCTTGCGAAAACCTCGAGGATCTGGCCAGCGACACCGTTTCCTCGCGATCTCCTGGTCTCCGCAACATATCCCCGAACTACCGAGTCAAACGAGGACCGGATTCGAATTCGAAATCATGGCCGCTCGCATGTCGGCAAACAAAATGGAAGGAATTACTGTTCGTCCAGCGTACGTAAGTGATTCAGACATTCAGCATTAGGGTTCGCTGCCCGGCGAGGAAACGCATGTATACACTACGGACGCGCAACCTGGCAGTACTTTAAATTCAATTTGCGAGGAAGTCACGCAAGCGTCAGCGCGCCGTCCATCCTTTGCCTCGCTCCTAGTAGCCAAACCAACGATCGGAGAGAGCGCTCCCCTCCCAACAGAACAGGGTCAACTTCCGCGGACGCTTCGAGGAGCACGAAGCACAACGACACGGGGATACCTTTTTGACGCGAACTCGCGTTGCCAATGGTGATGCGGTCGACCGCGAGCCCTGAACTTGAACTGGAGATTCAGACGGCGCGTATATTTACTTGCTGATCCATTCTCCCCCGAAGCGAACTTACGACCTCGACCGAACATCGTGTGCGTCTGTAGTATCCCGACCCGACCGCGTGGCCTGTGACGCCGACAGATGGTGCTGTACGTTACGACGGAGCTTATGCCGAGCGCTGCAATGATCGTCGTGGCTTTGGGAGGAGCGGACGACCAAAGTGGGGACGCTTCTATTTATCGGGCATGAACATTGACGTGTACGGTATCGCGTCAGGTCTTGCGGTCGTCGCCTGCGTTTTGTCAACGAAGACATGGTGGGTCAACGAGGCGAAACACATGCACAGGTTACACCATGCAATTGATGATCATGAAACTGGAACCTTGCTAAGCCGGGAGGGCCGAGGTTGAGCGCTGAGCGTTCATGCTCGTCGTGCAAGCCTCGCTCGAAATCCTAGGTATATCGTATGTACATGGTGCCAAATCCAAATCCACAGAATGGACGATACTCTTATCGTCACCATCCGCGGCGACGTCCTCCTTTGCCCCACTTCTCCAAGAGGAAGAGTGACATGTACTCATACACCTCCCTGTTCGCCCCTCTTTTGACGATGCTATGGTCACTGCGTGCAGGGAGATCATCAGCGATAAGCGACGGAACAAACGAACGTGCAGGCTACCTGTCGGTAAACATCCTGAACCTGAAATTCTGAATTTGTGCTGCGGTGAGCATGTCGAGCAGGTGTGCAGAGTGGGCCAAGTGGACGTTGTCGTCTCCGCTCCCGTGAGCGAACAAGAAATCGATGTTCCTGAACCCTTCCACTTGCGAGATCGAAGCGTTGATGTACCCGCCAGGGTTATCGTTTGGAAGGCCCATGTAACGCTCCGTGTAGATTGAATCTGCGATCGCAGCGTGAGTGACATTGGCGTTTTCGACAAACCTTTTGCTTACCGTACAATCGCCAACTCGTCACGGGCTACGAACCGCGCTGAGCGACGAAAATGAAACCAGGTAAAACCCAACTTACCGCTATAGCCATAGCCAAGGAATGGATTCCTGCGTCGGCTTCGGCGATCTTGGAAGCCATGAACCCTCCATAGGACTATGGATAACAGCCATGAGCACCACAAGTGGCACACGGTGGATACGTTCTCACCCAACCCCATATACCGATCCGTTTCGGGTCCACGTAGTCCTTGCCAGCCCAGATGCTGGGAGCATGTTGAGCGGGGGCCAGAGACAAATTGGAAAAAAGAAGCACCGTGCTGCATTGATTTGATCCCGAGTTTCCCAGAACCCCATGTTGTACCTAACTGGGTTGCGCAGCCGACGGCCCTTGAACCCTGTTCCGCGTCCGTCGACGACGACGACGACGTACTGCAGTGTGCAGACGAGGTAGTCGTGCCAGTCACGTCTGTACTCCACATTGATTTTCTGGCTCTCGGGACCACCGTATCTACCAAAGATCAGAAAAACATGGGTAGAGTTTGGGACTCGAAACCCACACGAGGAACAAGACCGCGTATTTCGTGCGCCCAGAATCGTCCATTTTAGGCGGCCGCATTTCCTTCACGTTGAGCTCTAGGTTCCGGTAAGCGACAGTGTGTCCAAGATCGGAACAAACGCTTCACCATAACCATCGCTATCGATCGTCGTGTACGTGACGGTTGCCGCTTCAAACTCTCCGAGAGTTGCGTTTAGTGCGGCGTTATCAGCGAGGACATAATCAAAGTCTGCGAAGCGAACAGTGAACCGAATTCCTTCCTGCAGTCACTGGAGTTACCTGGTCTGCTGACATCCACCACCCTTTGCCACGGAACATTCGGCCCTGCATAATTTAGTAAATAGAAACCTGCACCAGGTGAAAAGCTTGCGGAGTAGGAGGATAGCGTCGAATCATCAGTTAGGGGTGTAGGAGACTCCACTGAGTCAGGATTCGGTGATGAGATCGGAACTGAGTACAGCCGACGTTCTATAGATGAGCGAGCAGCTTGAAAATATCTGGTTGAGTTTATTTCTTTAGTATCATGCACCGAGTAAGTAAACGGGCATTGAATTCCTGGGACTCACACCAATCCACGTTGGGCATCCACCGCTTGAATGCCGTTCGTAACCTCCCAGGTACCGGAAGTAAGGAAACGCGGGGTCGAAGATGTGGCTGGGTCGAAGAGGGCAATATGATTATACCCATCTTGGGTTGGCACGATGTCCAAGTAAGCGGGGGAATCGCCGGATCGCAGACTCGTTGGGACTGGGTAGATGTACTGGCCCTGGAAAAGTGTGGATCACAGGGGTCACATGGTGGACATCAGCCAAGGTTTTACTAACCGCATCAATCCAACCCTCATCGCCCTCTTCACCGTCGATGCCAAGCTTTCTGACGACTTCACCAATCGCAATGCCATCGTAACTTGCAGTACCCAAATCGAAGAGCACGACGTTCCCATGATCAGCAGCTCTGGTGACTTCCTTCAACAGTAACGTCGAATTGTCCACCCAAGCGACTTGGCTGATGATGCTGTTGTCCAACGGGAAACTATCGGACCATCTCAGGTCAACAACAGCCTCATCCAAAGTGGAGCTCAAGGCAGACTCCGACCGGCTCAGATAAGCTTCAAGATCAAAGACGTGCACCGAAACGAGAGGGTTACTGTAACCCGGCTTTGGGTACTTGATCACCACATCTTCCGTATATGGAATAACGGCATAGGAATCTTCGGTTGGATTGTAGATAGGGAACCTGTATTCCTCGACGGCGGTTTCGTCGAGACGAAGGAATGCGACTTTGGATGAGTCGGGAGACCACCAGAGTGCATAATCTTGCGCCAGAACTTCCTCTTCGTAGATCCAGTCTGGTACACCATGAAACAATGACGCGTTGCCACTCGTGGTTACCCGGATGGGCGAGGCCGATGCGCTACAAGCCGAATTAAACAACAAGCTCGTAGCGATCGCAACAAATATAACTCACGATGGCGACGGCAGAATGTAGAGATCGTTAGAAGCAACGAAAGCAATTGATTCGCCAGTAGGCGACCAGGTCGCGTATGCCGTCACTGGGGGGTTAGTAGGGGGAAGAAGCGGATAGGTGTCTTTGGTCTCCAGACTGTGAATGTAGTAATTGCCGAAGCTCGAATATCTCCATTGCTAGCCTAGTTGAGTTCTAAAAAAAAATACAGGGGAGCTCGCACGTACCTTGCGATGATCCGCCTTGAAAAGAATGTGTTTCATGTCGGGAGAAAGTTTCCAGCTGTTCCAAGAAATCGTCTGACCGTTCTCCTATATGCAGACAGAATTCAGCAGAAATGCGACAGAAACGGGGAACAACTATTTACGTCTTTGATGTCAGTATACGCAACCAATGGGGTAGTTGTATTCGTCTTGAGGTCCACCAGTTGAATTTGTCCGTCCTGAAGGGTTGAAAAGACACCGTCTCCGGCTAATGCCACTTGAGCAACCAATGACAATGGCTTTTTGTATGCATACCCTCAGGGACCCAATGAAGACCTTGAAGGTGTGCGCTAAAGGTTCCGTTGAATATGTGGTCAAGGGATACCTTGTGCTCCCTTGATGCATGGTAAGGCTGCCCATGATAAAGATTGGTCGCTGCAAACACGCCAATGCAGGCCGAAAGGAACACCAATGATGCCAGAGAGTATACAAGATACCTCAAAGCAGCCGGACGCTAAACACAAAGTGGATGTGAGCTCCAAGGCGTAGTACTGCGAATGGTACTGACCTGACCACCACCGACTCTTAAGCCGTTCGCTGGTTCTGAATCTCCAAACCCATCAGATTCGAGCTCTCCAAGTTGCCCGGGTTTGTCCAGAAAACGGTCTTCGTCCTCGTCCTCCGAGCTTGGAGGGTCAAAGGGTCCGTCCCCATAATAGACGGGAGGTCGGACGACAAGCGCAGGGTGCGGTCCAACGTGCGACGGCTGAGGCGGAACGTCTACGAGTTCTTTGTCCGCATCTTCGTCAGCAACGCGTTCGTACGCTGGGTTGGGCATTGCAAACGCGTCCTCGTTCTAACCCTCCAAGCAAGCGAAAGTGATCGGGTCTAAGTTATGTAATCGTTGGTCACGTGAACACACTTGTAAAGCACACGCAATGGTTACGACCTTGGCCAACAGGCCAGCAAGTCCTGGCCCGCCATGCCACCCCCACGACAGAGCAACTGGGATCCCGTTTTGCTCGTTTCTCAGGTATTTCTGTCCTTTCTGCCATGTAAATCGCTCATGCTTGCTGCCAGATCATATCCATGCAGACTTTGCATTACCTCACGCTTTCGTTGCTCATCCCACCGCTGCTTACCATCTTCGCGGAGTCGAGTTCTCTCACGTACGAGGGAGGGGCTGCCAATGTTGGTATGTGAAACTTTTTGCCACCATGCCCACCCAGGGAAATTTAGCATTATTAGGCATGGTAATGGACTGGAGAGAAATGGCCGGCCGGCCCACCGTCCGCGGTGTTCAAGGTGGGGAACGATGGAGCTCCTATTATGGAGCATGGAGCGGCGGAAAACAAGTGGGCGGTGGGTGGGAGGGTGGTCGATGGGACGGACGGACGGACCCTATACGAGGCTGGGTCATCGCGGCATCCTGGTTGATCGCTTCTTCCGCAGAGTACGTATTCCGCGATGCGCCATTCATGATCTGACCCCCCAATCGAACAGTATCTATTACTTGTACGCTTTCATACGGCGCCCGCGCCTCGTATTGGACTTTGCATTAACGCTGGTGTTCAATCACTTGGTGCTCACGACATATTACTCGGCTTCCATTCCTACTTCATTGTTCTTCTGGCTTGTCATGTTTGCAGGGTCTGCCTGTTCCGTGATATTCGCGGAGCAACTTTGTGTAAAGAGGGAACTGAGGGAAGGTCTGGTTATATCTGCTCCGAGGGATGAAGCTGACGACATGGAGATGGGCGGCCTACTACGTAGAGATTAGGTGAACATACTTCTCTTAGGAAACGTCTCTCTCGTCTGATCTATTGTCGCAGATGACATTACAGTGTACCAGTTATTGCGCATACAATACTCGTTTTCGTTTTATGGTCGAACGTTCTCCCAGCCGGCCGCAAGGTTGATCGCTTAAAACCGAACTGTAACACGGACCCATCTGCCGAAAATTCAAGTTCAAGCTCAAGGTTCAGTCTTTCCATCAACGCGAGTAGGTCCCCGCCTTGCGGCGCTAGCTGCTCATATGCGAGTAGTGGCGTCACGCTCACCTAGCCTACGTATCTTCCTTCAGCAATCAAAGTATGTATACAATCAATCGACTTTTTGACACCGCTTCTTTTCATTGATGGTTGCTTATAAATGCCACTCCCTCATCTCCGTCAATTGACGTGACCGATCCGACGTCAGCAGTCCGATATGTAGTCCCCGATAACTCTCACAGGTCGGTGGTGGGTCAGCATTCCCTACTCGGTCTTTAACGCTAACGCCATAATTCCGTAGGTCTGGTAATCGGACCAACTTGGGCTTCCTCATGCGCTCGCGGCAAAACGCGTGCGCCACTTGCGCCGTCCTTCCTGCACGAGACCAGATGCTGTGAACCAGCCACCGACGAGAGTAGCAAACCCTCTTCTTTACCACAAAGCGTACAAGGGATTTCTCCAAGTCGAGAGGCGCCCAGGCGATTGTCCATGTCCACGGAGGTACGCCACCGATGTTACGTATGAGAGTCGACTCGAAACAAGTCGATCAGCGCACGTTTGAAATTTGAATAGTGCGGCGTGCCACTGTCGCGATGTTGTACTACTGTCGTTGACAACACCTCCGCATCTCCTGCGAACGTGGCGTGCCAACCAGCGAGTCTATAAGTGATGATTCAAGAGGCGGGCTAAAGTACAAACCCTGCGTCTATAAAAGGATAGTCTACGGGCAAGGGTTAGTACCCAGCTCGGTATAAATCACTGCGAGAAGACGGTTTCTGATCTTTCTGATCCTTCTGTTCTACGATGCTGTGGATTATCATAACACAAATCAACACAGTGAAACGAAGAAGATCCGCTGACATGTCTTGTGTCATTCGTATGCGCTGCGGGATGACACGCTGATGCGTACTCGGCGGATGAGCCTAGGACGTCGAGTCATCCATACGATAGTCAGTCGGAACTGCCACAGAGCTCGCGTCTGTATAATTGGCTCACGAGTCGACGACGGAGTCCCAACCCGAGTCGATGGAAAGTTGTAGGTTGCTGTGGCGTATCGATCGGCACTAAGAGTCACCGTCGTGAGACTGTCTACATGTGTTGCTCTCTTCTCCTTTGTCCGTACGATAACGTCAAACAAGGCATCAAGCCACCAAATGACTTGTGGGAGAGTCTAGACTTTTTCGGGCGAACAGAATTTGGCTGGACGTTCTCGACTCTTCCTTCCCGAGCCAACAAGATATGGACGGCCTTGTCGTGTTCGGGGCCGTGCGGGTGAAGGATGAATCTGCACAAGTCGGTTGGAGTCACCTTCGCTGCCGATATACGACTGAGGTTCTCAGGAGGATGCGAAGTCGGTGGTCGGTGTGAGAGCGAGGCACGAGGTTCGTCATTGGCGTTGCCAGATGGGGACCCACCGCCTCAGGAGACGGCGTTGCAGCCGAGTTGGCTCAGATGCGAGAAATGGCGGTGGTGGGCGCCCTCGCCACAGCGCATTCTGAGATCCGAGTCTGCGATTCCAGCTGCTAATGTACGCCTGTACAGAACCTTGGCTCAGCGATCTAGATCCGGCGATTTCGCGGTCTCGTAGAGCGAGTCGGTACGATCTGGGGTATACTGACCTGCGGTCGCGCTGTTCCCAAGACCCAAGTGCTTACGATCTACCCATGCGACGAACTCAGACCATTACGAGGGCCATGGCTTGGCGGTCCGGCGGTTGTGTCAACCCGCTTCTATTTGTATCCGCATCGACCGCGGCGCTTCAGGGCCGTTTCGTAGGGCATGCTCGACTATCGGTCTCGGGGAGTTCGGGACCACATATTCGTTTCCGTTGCGAGTCCAATGCTGGAGCGCGCTGTTCATCATGATGTATTTCGGCGGGAGAAACTCGCATCAGAGGAGGAGGCGAAGAAGGAGATCGCCAACTGAGATTCGCCAAGTCAACGCCAGTTCCTGGGTGCGCGCGAAACCACATTACCGTAATGAGCGGCAAGCCTACTAAATTGTTGCCACAACCACAGGGGGGTCGTATCCCAGACTCCCATAGTTCTACACCACGAATCCTTCCTAGACGTAATCAGAACGCGGCTCTTTGACAGGCCTGTCTCTGGGAATCGCTCCGTAGGTCGAACTGCCCGGTCGCAAAAAAAATGGCGGATTCGCCTTATCTAGCTTTACGCCCGACATGGAGGGCCAAGTTTAGCTACGAAGTGTCCTAGTCCGAGTCGCACGTACGAACATCACAAAGTATTCTCGATTCAGCCTTTTTTTTTCTAACCGGGAGTCATTACCGAGATGTAATTGGTACCGTCCCGTTAACTTACTACCCTGCGCGTATATTTGTGCACGAGGCACTACAAATCACTTAAATACCGACCGTGCCGACATTCCTCACTCCCCGCTCTCTCCTCTTCGCCAGCTCCCTCTTCGACATGGAGACCTTGAAAAACATGCTCTCCCCTCTGGGGATGCACACCAACGCTCTCCAGGACACTCTGGTACACACCGCTTACTTCTTTCACTGCGCCTCATACAAACTGACTGCCCTCCACAGAAACTCGTCGTCATCGGAGGGACTGTCGAAACAGCGAGAAGAGCGTCCATCTCCGCCTGGAACGGTTTCGTCGACTGTATGCGTGGCCTCCTTCTGTAGTCGGACTCGGCCACTCACCTTTTTTGCCACAGCGTTCTTCCTGACCGCGCACTTTAGTCAGGAGGACTACCCGTACGACTGGTAAGCAGCGCCCGTCGAGTTTGGGATATTTCCGACTGACGAGACACAGGTTGATGCATTGGTTGTCCAAGGCGAGCGAATTTTCTCTAGCGCGCTTCTGCGCCGCTCATTGTGCAATTTTAGCAACCGGCGTGGGGCCGTAGTCGCGAATTTGAAATAACGACGCGTACGACTAGTCGTAATGGTCTCACGCAGTCCACGACCGGCGACTTGGAGGACGAAGAGGCAGACGAGGACGAAGATGCGCTCGTGCACGGCCGAAAGAAACGCAAGGTGGCGTTCATACCAAGTATAGGTACGCTTTACCACGTTTGGCTTCCTGTGCGATTAAATTTTTTGATGTTTTGTTGGCAGATACGACACACACGATTTATTACCGTGGTCATTGGTTGAGGGTACGTATTCGATTATTGTTACTTTTACCCGAAATCCTCGGAGGACATTAATTACTCCCATCAAAAGATAACCCGAACAAAGCGTTACCCAGACTATGGTCACGGCGCGTCTCTAAAGATCAGGCAAGTTCTCGTCCCTGCCTGTCTGCTCCAGCTCACATGGCTTTCAGCGTCGTCGCTCGAAGCAATGATATTTTGAAAAAATTAGTTCTTGAAGCAAAACGCGAATATGAGAAAGATGCCGAACACCGTGTACATATTTTCATGGCCGATACGTGAGTCCGAAGTGCCGTAAGATGCTGATGCGCTTAATGAGCGCGCGCTTGTCAGGACCTATGGTTGTTGGAGGTGGAACGGAGCTCGCCAGAAGCGGCCAATGAGTTCCATTGTGCTCCAACCAGGTGTTAAAGATATGCTTTTAGCAGATTGTAAGGACTTCCTGTGTTCTGAGGAATGGTGAGTAGAGCCTGGATACTTCCAGACTCATTATCTAATACCTTCATCTCCCAGGTATGCTGAAAGAGGTCCGTGATATCTGATGATGTGATGTTCGCGCTCATCGGATTCATGACTAGGTATTCCATTCCGCCGAGGATACTTGTTGTATGGCGTCCCCGGAAGGTATGACGGGTTCGCGTGGTGTATATGCCAGTCATTGACATATCCTTGCGCAGTGGGAAGACATCGCTAATTCATTCATTGGCTGGCGAACTGGGATTGGACATCTACGTCGTCAGTTTGTCATCAAAGGGGTAATGCTGTGGTCAGTTTCATCGCCGAATTGTGCTCAATGGTTCCAACAGAATGAGTGATAATACGTTGACCACCTTAATGGCAAATGTACCAACTAGGTCGGTGTACGTCTCTCCACTCGGGAAGCTGTCCTGAGCTGTTCGATTCCAGATGTATCTTGCTTCTTGAGGATCTCGACGCTGCTTTCACGCGCTCTGTCAGTCGTGACGCGTCATCCACTGGCGTGCCCACGGCATCCACGTCGACGACTAGCAGTAGTGATTCGACTGAGAGCTCTTCCAGCAGCAGCTCTACGCTTAGTTTGAGTGGCCTGTTGAACAGCCTTGACGGTGTCGCTGCGGCAGAGGGCCGGTGAGTATTGGGTTACGTACTGCGTTGTTTTTGCTTACATTTTGCGCCCTGGATCTAAGCTTGCTGTTTGCCACGACCAACCATATCGAGCGACTCGATCCGGCGCTCAGCCGACCTGGTCGCATGGACGTGTGGGTGAACTTTACGCACGCGACCAAATGGCAGGCGGAGGGCATCTTCAAATGCTTCTTCCCCTCCAAGCCCACCTCGCCGTCCACAGCACCCGCGTCCCCGGTAGAAACTGACGTCTCTCAAAAGAACTTGCCTATTCCGAAACGTAAGGCGCCCGCACACGCGATTCCAGTTCTCGAGGAGACAGAAATTGCGGAGCTTGCGAAGCGCTTTGCCGACGCCATCCCCGAAGGCGAACTTAGCGTGAGTCTCCTTCCCCCCAATTTGGAATCTGAGTTTGGTCACCTGATGTGATGCGTGGCAGGTGGCGGCGTTGCAGGGATACCTCTTGAAGAACAAGGTTCGTCCTAGGGAATGTGTGGACGAAGTTGGCGATTGGTGGGTCGATGGTCCGAAGATCTCCGAAAGGCTGCTGACGTGCCTCCCAGGATCGTACAGGAACGTGAAACGCGCGAGAAACTCAAGAAAGAAAAGGCCGAGGTACGTCTCTTACGATTGCGAACGTCGATGAAAGATGGCTGAAGAGTCCCGGTAGCGCGAGGCGAAAGAAAAGAAGGAGGTGAGCACCGACAGTTTGGAAGCGCACGACCACATGGACTGACTGACACGTGGTCTTGCAGGCGGAGGAGAAAGAACGTAAAGAGGTGCGGATCCGTTCGCTGTTCCACTCTTCTCTTCGGTTCTGACTACGTCTCACAGAAGGAAGAGAAGGCCGCCAAGGAGGTAAAAATTTCCGTAGGGACACGCGAGCGCACGTATTGATCCTCCTCACCCAATCTAGCAAGAGGAAAAGGACAAGGAAAAAGAAAAGGAAAAA
>JBBPJX010000608.1:0-13099 GCA_038088955.1 Neotropicomus parvogracilis | reverse complement strand
CTGACTGACATGCTTAGTCAGCATGGTCAGACTGACCAACCAGACTGACTATTAGGTTTAGGTCTTTAGGATAAGTGTAGTTAACTTATCCTAGACTGGACTGACTGATTAGTCAGGTTACCCAGACTGACCATTAACCCTAATCTAGCATGTCAAATGCTGTCCTTTCATTAATCTCCTCACATTTCACTTGAACCCTATCCCAAAACTCCTTTGTTCCTTTAGGGGTTGTTCATACTCTGAAAGCTTCTTTTTGAAACAAACCCAACCATGTTTTATGGGATTTAAGTCAAGATATTATGCAGACTATACCATGGTCCTAAATTCCTATTCCTCTAGCCACTTCTTCACCTTTTTATAGATGTATTTGGAATCATTATTCTACTGAAAGATGATTTTTTGGGGATCAAAACCATAACACTCCAGGGAATTCTGCAGTTCATCCTTCAAAATTTGAAGGTATAGGTCCCCATGCATCCTACCATTAATCTTGACAGCAAATCCAACACCATACCAAGCCATACAACCCCATATTATAAGAGAACCTTTTTTAAATTTGACAATTTCTTACACTAACCTGTCATTGAACCTCTCCCATGACCTTTTCCAGGTCCATTTGCACTGATATGACCCTAGGCAATTAATTTTGGTCTCATCAGACCATACCATCTGGTTTCAGCAAAGTCCAAACATGCTCTCTGATATTTGATAGAGTAAAGAGGATGTTTGGACTTGACTACAGCCTTCATACCAGCTTTTTTCAGCCAATGAACTGTATTAGGATAGAGGGGCTTGTTGATGATATTGGACAATGTTTTGGTGACTTGGACAACATTTTCAGCTCTGTCAGTGGTGATAAAGTGAATGGAATAATGGACATTAGTTGGAGAAAGCTTCTTTGGATGTCCTCCTGTAGTAGACTTTTGAGGCTTAGAATGCTCCTTGGAATGAAGTCTGGAGATGGTAGAGTTATGAATATGAGTGGCAGATCAATGGAATAAATAGAATGGCCAAAATTGAGTATAATAAGAATGATATTCTTTTAAGTGATAAAAAGAAATCATATAATGATTGTTGATGTAAATAAAGGGGTATGTGAACTTTTTCAAACTCAGACAAAATAATCATATATATACCTTTGTTTGTATGACCAAACATTGACAAATATTTCTTCATTTAACTACAATACCATGCCTCATATTGAAAGTGACAAAACTGCTGCAATGGTATTGTTACGGGACGAACATTTCCTATGCAAGGGAAAGCCTAGACAATGCCACAGAACACTAGGAAACCAGCATGCAAGGGACTTAGCCAAGGAAATGACCCACAGGCACAGCCACAAGCCTAGACCATTGCTGACTAAGCATGGCAGCACAGTCCAGAACATCAACACAAGGCACAGAGGCAGCAGAAGCAATGCGCACAGCCTAGATAAGAGCGCAATACACCATTGGCTACCAAAAGAGAGGCTATGCCTTATCTATGACTCATACAGGAGCCACAAGGGCAGTGCAAGGTAATGCTGATCCAAGAGGCTGTACCAACAGCAACGTACAGCACAGAGGATGGAAACCCCATGAGCACTAAGTGCCATTGGACGATATGGATATTCTGCACAGCTTCACGGTATTATATAGTATATCAGAAGATCCAGGGTATACAAATTGTACCAAACATGTACAAACCCTAGATAGTATATAAAACCCTGAGCTGGGCATGAATGGCTTCCCCATTCTTGTCCTCTTGGATTTCACCCTTCCTCACCTCTGAGGCAGACCTCATCCACTAGTCCACAAGTCTCTCTTGTCGCCTGCTCTCTTCGTCATCGCAAAACCTCACAGACTATAGCAAGACCCTTTACCTCCAACTCTTAGGTGAGTTCAGCCATTTCAGGTATTGTCATTTTAAAACATTCATATCTCAGCAACCTCAGAACCAAATCATGTAATTTCTATATCCACAAGTAGCCAAGAGTGTCTACTATCATTGATTCAACTGAAGCTAAGCGTGATTCCCACACCTACAGGTACTACACTACCATTAGTACAAAATAGTCAAACATTGCAGCAGTTTTACGTAGGAGTCACTGTACAGCAGTGATGCATTGCACATGATGAGGTGCCAGTGTAGGTACAGAGGGGCAATGCAACTGCCAATGGCACACTCACTGATGACATGGACCTCCACCCACCACTGCCATGGCAATGTCAACAATGTGAGTGTTTTACTTACCATTCCCTTTGAGTCTCACCATTCGTCTTGCCCTGTTCAATCAGGCCCCCCACCTTTCTCACATGGTGTGATGACAATGTAATGACAAGGTGTGCATGGTCAGCGCTATTGTGGGATGAAAACAACAGTGACATTGTATGCATAGCCAGTTCCACAGCGGGATGATGATGATGTTTGTGTGGCTAACACCATTGCAAGATGATGATGAGGTGCACAGCCATGGCAACAGTGCAGCCCCAACCACATGGTGATGATAACACATGCACATATGGCCTGTGCTATGGTGTCGCAATGATGGTGGCAGCAGGGATAGTATAGGGTATCCAGCTGCATGGGTATGACAACATGCACGTTCCCATGGGCAATGCCCAGGTGTCATGAGGATGATAGCAATGGCAGGTACTCAAGTACTCACCACTCACCTCACCACCCACTGATCAGCCATACTCATACCCTTACACAGTTACCTGGCACAATAAGGGCATGAGCATGGCTACAATGACATTGTACCACTGCTCCCGCAATGTCAACATGATGACATGAGTGTTTCAACCACCGTTCCCTTCAAGTCTTGCCACTCATCTCATTCCCCCAACCCTGTCCATTCTGGCTCACTGTCCTTCTCATATGGCACAACAATGAGGTGTGTGCTACCAATGCCATCACTCAACGACTGTGACATGACATTGTGTGCATGGCCAGTGCCACAGTGGGATGGCAACAATGCAGGCATGGCCAATACTATTGCACGACCAGTGGGATGGCAAGGTGCAGACAGCCAACACTATTGCAAGTCGACAACAATGGTGATATCACACGCATGGCCAGTGCTAGTGGGACAATGACAACAATGAGATGCATACAGCCATGGTGGTAGCACAAGAACCCCAACCACATGGCAATGACTACATGCACACACTCATGGCCAATGCCACCATGTTGCCAACAGTGGTGACAGCACAGGACCAGGACCCAACCCCACAATGAGTTCCACACTTACTCATCATATGTATTTGTATTCTTGTACCGTGTATGGGCTAGGTTACATATACTGTCTACTGTATTGTGTGTGGTTAGACAACAGGGAATATATTTGTTGTTGTGGATATATGTATGTATGACACTCCGAGTTGTAAGAGGTGTGGTGATATAGTGGAATATCTTGGCTATCGAGAGTGTGCTCACGACGACGAGCGATCGAGAAAAGAGATCTTAAATATACGGATATATATGCACCAGCCAAGGGCCAGGCATGATACCTGCGATAACCACGATAACCCAATATATTCGGATCTCGTTGTTTGAACATTTTGGCGATGGTCAGGTGGACGCTTTTGAAACCTTTCTACCTCCATCCACTCCAAATCCTCTTCCTAAGCTTCCGTGGGCACGGGGACCAGCAAAATTTGCTCATTACCGCCACGCCAGTACTCTCCCCCATTGGTGCTGGAACTCCGACGCACCAATCTAGGGACGATGATCACCACATTTCTGCAGACGATTTAGGGAAGAGTCACACAGCTCCGATTCTCGGGGCCGTATCGGCGGAGAGGAACCTGGATAACATGCTACTTATAACTTACATATCCGCGATGGGTGGGGTAGCTGGCATATATAGCGCCCACAAACTGCACGTACGATCCTCCCCATCCCCGCACTGGTTCCCCTGAGTTAGACTCGCACGATATGGCAGACAAAGCTGGATGGCACCGATTCACAGAGGTCACCAAGTCGGTCCCCAGCGGCCACAAACTCTACCGTGCTTCCGCCCCCAACTACAATGAGAATGTTGGGGATAAATCTCAAGATCTTACACAGGAAGCCGTCAACTATCTCGTCAGCAAAAGCATCGACAGTATCATCAGCTTCAATGAATACGAGTATTCCGCGGCGATGAAGGATAGGTTGGCCAAGGCGAACCCCCCTATCAAATATTTGCATCTCAAGCTCGGGGACTTCAAGCCCCCTACTCTCGCGCAGTTCGACCAGGCGAACACCTTTTTCTTGAACAACAAAGCGACCATTGTGCACTGCGGCTATGGCTGGGGTAGAACCGGGACCGGCATCACAGGACTGCAAGTAAAGACCGAGAACGGCAAGAACTTGCAGCCTCTGGCTAGTTCGTGGTCTACGCCGCTTGACAACGGTGGGAACAACGTCGAAAAGCGGGAGCAAGTGTCCATTCTCGCTGAAATGCGAAACCTCATGTTCCCGTGCGTACTGCCGGTGCCGTCTTAGAGCGAGACCTATATTTACTGCCTTGTGATGCGATGTTTGTAGGCGAGTCACAGGCACCCCTGCTGGCAATCCCCAGCAGGCCCTGGCCATCATCAACTTCGCGACTGGCTACTATCTGACTCTCTCAACCGACAAGCGTAGCGTCGTCTCCCGGTCTCCGGAATCGGCGGAAACGGCAACTACGATCCAACAAGCGGTGAGTGATCCAGAACGCCACGTCAATCCCAAACGAACGCTCACCGACGCGAAACTATAGTACCAATGGACTGTCTCGAAGGACAGCCAAGGCTACTACACGCTCTCGAACAAGACGGGATCCTCTGACTTTGCGCTCACGAAATCGACAGGTGCCGCCGTCAATGATCCCGTGACATATGGTGCCCAGACGGGAGGAAACACATTGTTCACGATCAGCGAGGTCACCTCCGGTGACAAGGGACGCTACGTGTGAGTCGTGATCTTCTGCGCGACGTCGATCTGTGCTAACGTATTCTTGACGCGCGTAGCATCTCACCCAAACCCAGCTCCACCCTTGCGGTGGCGATCAACACGCCGAACAATGACACTGGGCTTGCTCAGTCGGTATGTGACGGGTGTACCTTGTTACCGAGACCCGTTGATCGATGTCTGTAGGCGCTGATGCCTGCTTTGCTCGCAACGAAAAACACGAGCAACAAATTCGGTCTTTGGGTTCTGTTGTCAGCCAACTTTTAGGCTGGGTCCCATGCAAGGAACGGTGTTCGAAACGAGTGTACGAATAGCAGGTACGGTTTTCCGAGTCGCGTGTGTCGTTCGTTCGAGTGTGCGTGTGTGTACAGTACTCTCAAGCAAGCGAAAGATCTGGCGAAAGATCCCTGATATGTGCCTAGACTGGACTCGGACACGAACGATCGGTTGAAGTGAATGAGTCGCTTCCCATCAGTTTTTCGATCAATCCTTCTTATCGTATCATTTCTTAATCTTGGGCCAACTCTATCTGCACTGTATGTGGCAGATGGTTGAACGATCCCCCTGAGGGTGGCACAATATTCTTGAAGCTACCATCGATCGCTCCAGTTGTATGTACGCGAATTCAGGAAGACATTTTCGCAGTCTAGATGAAACAACGATGTCTAATCATCATGGCGTTCGTCCCTAGATCTCCATGTCCCTGGTTGGACGACGACGACGGGATCAGATTAGTGATGCCCCGGACTCTGGATCAAGCCCTCAGCCTTGCCAGACCAGGCCATCGGAACTTTGATCTCGATCATCCGTCCTGTGGCGTTTCTTACGACGGGTACCACGAGCCCCCTTGAAGTGTCTTCAAGAACGCAGCTGGTTCGCCTCAGACTGGCAAGGTATATATCGATACTTTCCTCGTTCTCGGTGTTGAAAACGTCAGACTGCATAGCCCATTTCCGATGAACGTGAAGGGCGTAGTATTCATACGCGAGCGCGAGATAGTCCAAAACGTTTCCTACTGGTAGGATTGTTGCTCGGCATACGTAGCTCATCGCCGGCACCAGTGCTGCCGTACAGGATCGTCACCAGCCCTCGGCAATGCGTACATCAATCAATCGAAACCTGCACTCATTCGGTAGCTACCGAACATGCGAGCCTGAAGCCCAAAACGCAAACAGGCTTGTCTTCATTCATCGGCCAAATACGACCACAGGACATGTCGCGAACGAGTCACTCGTTATACATAATGCCACAGTGTACGACCTCAAGTTATTCTGCCACAGAAGGGGAGCATCACGACTACGACCGCCGAAAAGTCTACGGTACGGTCGGAACGGACCTCCCATGTTCCCAATCCACGCGCTCGCCCGTCAATATACTCCCAAACTTCATCTGCGCGGTCAAATAATCCCTGTACGGCGATCCCATCTCTGGAATTTGCTGGACATATACCAAGTCTTTCAGAGTCTTTGCGAGCGTTGGATGCTCCCCAATGAATCCGTACGTGGCGCTGTCGACGCCGCCAGCATAGATGCGCAGACAGCAGTCGCGGACCGACCCCCGTTCTGAAAAAGTGACGGAAAACGACGGCGGTTGTCCAAGGTCGGCCAGGATCACGATGTAGGGAAGAGACTCGGCGTCCGAGCCGGCGCTCGTGTTCGTATTCTTGCTGCTTATACTCTCGTCTCTTCGGGTGATGCTATCCAAGACGTCCTTCGAACTCGTCGACGCGCGCGCATTGTCTGAAATGAAGATCTGCGACATTCGCGATTCCGCATTCGTCCCTTCACCGCCCCTGAAATAAATCGGTATCACCTTGTCGATCAGAGGCTGTTGATGGCAGCATTGCACCGCGCTCGTCCTGTGCCAGTGACGTAGCGACCATTCATACAACCTACACAGGCAGATGTTAGGCTGCGAATCACGTTCGGAAAAAGGTTACTCCAGACGAACCCTAGTTCATTCTCCTCCTTGGATCCGGCAATGTTCGCTTCCATACCCACCCAATGCGAGAAATTTAGATAGGCGTTCGAGAACGCCTTGCGTGCACGCGGTCCCAGTCCGTCCTCGTCCTCTCCGTGCCAAATACGCGGACCAAAGACGAATTCAAGCCAATCCACGACAGGAATCATTTGGCAATCCCCAAGATGATCATCCCATTTCGACGGGACATCGCTCACAACGTTCTTTGCTGCTGTGCGGACGAATAAATCCTTGGCCAATAGCCACAGCAGTCTACTGGCCAGCTCGCCGCGCTGACCCACGTCAATCATACCAGATTTGACTTCCTTTAGTAGAGTGCCCAAAGATTGATCCAGATTTCCAGGAGGACCATGGAGAAGCTGTGCGGCCGCACACGACAGAAGGGGTTCAGAGGGATAGCTTGTAAATTTCCATTTTCGACCCTGAGTGAATGCAAGGCAAATCCGCAGGTGATTTGCCACGCCGGACTCGAGATGGTCGACAGACTCTGGGTGTCCGAATGAAACATCGAGCGCAAAGCGTTGTCCCATGACTGCGAGCACATGACTTGGTTTGCTTGCATCAAAGTAGGGCGGACATAGTTTCGCCACCGCGGTTTCCAAGACTATTTTCGGGTCGTCGAATGCAGTCTTGAGCGATAGCCACCTTGCGATGACGATCAGCTACATATCTAGCGGCTGCGAGTCGGTCAGAGAACGCACAATGGCCGTCCGTAACCTGCAATGTGATCAAGCCGGGAGACATTCTCGGCGCTGATATCTTCCATGCGAGATGCATTCTGGTCCCAACCAAGCTGAGTATAAGGTTCGAACATTTTTTCGCCTTTAATGAAAATACGGTCGGAATTGTCTAGACGATAAATGGGTAAAGAATCGAACGACCGTAAAACGATCACGCACATATTCGAATCGGAGGTGGAAAACCTGAAGCATTCGAGGACGTCGATGCGAACACGAACCACACCGCGCAATTCGTGTGATGTGAATACAGGTTGATAAGTCGACAAAACAGATCTGCCGGTCTATATTCTCCCTTTATTGGAGTAAGCGCGTGTGCCTCGTCGATCGCGATTACTAGCTTCGGTCGGTCAGAACTCGCAGTGGAGACATTGTCCAAGGCCGGGTCAGCAAAGATCTTCTCGAGGGATGCCGTCATGTCCACATATGTACGCAGAAAATCAGCTATGAGATTTTTTGGTTCTGATCAGAAGCACGTCAGTAAAACATTTTTAACACAAACCGAATTGCGCGTTTACTGGAGACGGTGGGGCTGCCAAGCTTCTCGGCAGTCTCATCAAGGGGACGACCGCTTGATTTATCAGCATGCGGTCCAATGTGGAGTTCGGCAAGAACCTAGTACGAACGCTTGTGAATTAGGTCACGTTCTGGTCGCAGAAGAATATGTCCGTACCTCTAGGTACTTTTCATCCATCTTTCTAAAGAATTCAGCCCTCGCAGGGTGGCTCAGGTCACACATCTGGCGGACCCAATCCATGAAGTTCTCCTTGGCTTCTCGAGTCGCGTGAGCTTCGGTCAGACGTTCGCCGAGCGTAGCAAAGAGAGCGATGAAGAACGCAGTACAAATATAGCGGTACTCATCTGCATCGCGCGGAAACCTGGTCAAAATCCTCGCAGGGACGGAATCGCGCTCGGGGAACAGCAAGTCCCCGCCACCGCGGCGCAGGTTCATGTAGATCACGACCACGTTCTTCTTGTGCAGCTATCTCGAATTCAGCCGCCCGCCCGCATGTCAGCAACATTTAGACCGATTTACCTCGGTCAACATCCTTGTTTTTCCGGTCCCCGAGCTTTGCACGACCGAGCAGTACTTAGCGTAGTACTTGGGCTGCACCGGTGCATTGAACAGCCGTTCGTTGTGGGTCAAATACTCGTAGAAGCCTTCAACCGCTGCGCCTCGGTATACCGTCTCGAAGGATCTCGCCAGATTCCTTATGTGCTCTAACACGAGATATGAGATGTCCGCGTGTGACCAAGACTGATTCAAGGATCGAAAGCACGAACCGGGCACGGGAATTGCAGCCAGCGATGCAGACATTTGAACCGCCGACTCTGCTTTCAGAATGGCTGCCGACGGACCGTCGAACACTGGATCAGCAAACAGAGTACAGCTTTAGACGTGGAGTAAGCACCGAGGTTCCGAATCTCGCGGTACGATTTGCGCTCCCAAGCAGCAGCGAGCATGGTCCGCAAGTCGTCTTCAGCCGTGATCAACCCCTTGCATTCGGGAGAACGAGCAAGCTTTTTGTCCAAGTCTTCGCTGTGGTGGATGATGGTAGCCAGGAGTCCCATATACTCTGAAAGGGAGCGAAGCTCGACAAAGTCGTCTTCCATGTCCTTGTTCACTGCGTTGTCGAGTTCGGCATGGGTCGCATCGTCGATAGAATCTCGGAGACTCTTGAGAGGCATGTCGTCGCACCAACTCGAAATTGGACGTGCCACTTTATATCGCTACGGGGTAACCTTATCAGTCGAACAATGGAAGAGCTTACAGGTGGAAACACCCGCTGGACGGCGGGGAAACACTCAGAACGACGGATCGACAGAACGTGAATGGGCGTCGATAGCAGTGATGCGGTAGGTAGACAAGATAAGGAAAGGGAAGAAAGAAGGGTATCGAGCGGGCCTGCGCAGTGGCCCGCCTTTATATGTTTGAGTTGGCATCCTGATCGTATTCCGAAAGGTATCTGATCGTCGTAAGCCGTCCAAGGCTTACAACAGGCCATCACTGAAATGTAGGAAGCGTGCTATGCCACTATGTATAAATTGGATTAGGGCTTATAATGGCTTACAATACGTTCATCATAGTCATCTTGGGCCTATATGCCCTTATCACGCTTCTCCTGTTTTAGTGATGCCGGCCAGTACCGGGCACGAGCATATCGTAGTCGTAGTAGTCGTAGTCGTGGTACCCCTCCGCGCTCGACCACAACATACAAAACACGACAGACACCAGCACTCCCAGTCCAACGACTCACTGCGCCGCCGTCCACGCCCCGTCCAACCGATCCAACACCCCCTGCACCTCCCTAACCGCCGCCTTCCTCTGCGCCCTCGCATCAGGCCAATCAACCCCCGACACATGCAACGCATCCAACCTCAAAAGTGACTGCAACAACAGCTCCGAGAGTCTCGTCCGCGGCGACAGCGGCGTTGGCGAGGCGATAGTATCCCCCCCTCCCGATCTCGATCCCGCACCGACGTTGGGTGCCGAGGACGACCCCGAGGCGAGCGCGTTCACGAACGCGTCTACGTCGGGTACGAGCGTCTCTCTCACGCGCGCCAACTCGGCTCTGATCGCCTCGATCGTACTCTCCTCCGTCTGCGGCATCACCACCTTTTGTGCAGACGAGGGTCTAGATGACGGCTTGGACGACGGGGCAGAAGAGGAAATTGGGCGTCCTCCGCCTATCAACACGATCGTCACATCTTCCTTGATCTTGTACGTCGAGACTGTTTGTACGTGTACGTGAGCGTTCGTCTCCCCCCCCCCACAAAAAAAACGAAAGAAGAAAGAGACGCACGCTTGGCCGTATCCTCTTTCATCACCGCACCCTTGTACACCAACTTGAACGAGTCCGCGGGGAGATGCGTGTACGCCGCCAGATCATTGCGGAGCGTGCCCAGCGGGGTGTCGAGCGGCGGGAGTGGAAAGTGGAGGAGTTGGCGGTCCCATTTGACGTGGAGCATGTCGTGGAATTTACGGCGTGGGCGGGTGGCGGGAGTGGGCTCTGTGACGAGGATGGAACGGGCGAGCGCGAGGACCGCACGGAAGAACAGCACAAGGCTGAGTGCGACTAAAAATGGGCGGGTCGGAGAAGAAAATGCGTCAGGTGTGGAGCGGACAATGCAAGTTTTTTTGGGCGTGTTACCAGAGTAGAGCGGAGACAGCTTGACTCGATTCGAATCTGCGTTGAACGAGCTGGCGTGAACGTGAATGTGGACAGATGCAAGATGCGGGAATGTGGTCCGTATGCACAACGAGACTAGCGACGCGTACAGCTTGTTTCTAAAAAGTACACAAACGAATCATCCAACCTCGGGACAACCACGAACAAAGAAAAGAAAGCAAAGAAAGTAGTGTAGCCAAGCGTTGCAAAGCATACTGCTGAATGTGTGCATGTAACGAGTATGGGAGGGGTATCAAACGGCCGGCGTCGGCGTCGTCAGAGGGTAAGCGCGGCCTGGAGGCTTCTCCTCCAGACGGAGGAGCCGGGAATTGATGCAACGAGGCATCGCAGCAGCGCTCGCGAGTAGACAAGAGAGGTAGCAGCAAAGTGGCAGGTGGCATGTCTGACACGTACGTCGTGGTTCACCGGTCGCGAGGGGAGGAGCGTGGAGAGGGAGTGGCCCACCTCAAGCCGATATCACAGGGTGAAAAGGCATCTCTGAGACACTGCGCTCACTCGTATATGGCAAATCCACGCCTCCCCCGGTCTCGCCACTCGATCGCGCGAGCCGCCCAGTCTGCCATGTCGACCTTGCGCTCTCCGTCCACCTGCATCCAAGGGTGTCCCTGCGAGACCTCGTCAGCAAACGCGTCTGGGGGCAACACGGGGAGACGATGCTCGCCAGTAGATCGGGGTATGTCGCCCGCTCGTCCGCGTTTTTGATCAGACATTGTCGTACCCAATCACGCGCTTCGGGGGACCATTTCCTCCCAAGCGGTCTTCCGTCACCATTGTCGACAAGATCTGGGGTCGGTGGTCCATCGTTGCCTTGACCGGGGGTGTCGTCGTCGTCATCTGGGAGTCCGGGCGCTTCGCCGTCGACGATGGCACTAAGCTGTGCAAACACGTTTTCGTACGTTTCAGGCGGGTATGGATACCTTGGAGGGATGGAGTGTTAGGATGGAGCGAGGTGGAGCGTGACACACTCACTTTCCCCTGGCGATCTCCACGATAGATAGGCCGAGAGACCAGACATCGGCGCTTACGGTATAAGAGGTAAATGCGTCGTCAAGGTTTGAGGATGAAGATCCCTTTATGCGCTCGGGCTGTGGGGAAAGAAGGGATCAATGAAAGCGACGGGAGTATTCGGGGGTGACCCACAGCCATGTAACTCTGGCAGCCGACGTTGGTGCGGGCTATGCTCTTTTCGAGTTGACCGCTTACGCCAAAGTCGCACAGCTTAATTTCGCCTTTTCGGTTTACGAGGACGTTTGTGGGCTTTACGTCGCGGTGCATTACGCCGAGGTGATCTTTGAGGAAGGCGAGACCGTTTGTCATGGATGAAGCGATGCGAGCGAGGTGTTGCTCTGCGAGAGGTGCGGGGCTGGAAGTCCAGGCGGAACCTGGACTCGAGGAGAGACTGGGTGGAAGGGATACGTTTCCGTTTGGGAAGCAGCAGAGGGAAGCGAGTGAACCGCCGTCCATGTACTCCATGCAATAATAGACGCAAGACTCGACGAAGAAGGCGCCATAGAATTCGACGATGTAACGGCTTGTGGCGCGATGAAGGATGTCGAGTTCCATGAGGATGCCGTTGAGGCGAGTGGAGTCGAGTTCTAGGCGAATCTCCTGGAGCAAGTGGGGTGGTGAATGGATGACGTATGGGGTAAGAGAGAGAGAAGGGATACCTTCATTGCCATCGCGACCCTGGTCGGTTTGTGGAGGACCTTTTTTACGGTTCCATAGTTTCCCCTGCCGAGTTCGTGCTCGAGAACGAGCTGGTCCATGTTTATCGCGAATGAAGACCCGTTTGAGAAGTCGACGCCGGAAGCGTGTATGACGGCCTTTCCGGCGAAATTGAGACGACCGGAAGGATCGCTGATTGAGAGGTGAGAAGGGAAGGGAAGAAGAGGGCGGGGACGTACACGATCTTGTTAAAGTTTGCAAAGGGGGTATCGAACTTTGAGGGGGCACGACGGCCTGCATCGGCCAAGGAAGGTCTGCCGGCGCCGAGGCCGGCGTTTGCTGCGCCGATTGCGGCGTCTGGATGAATGTCGGAGAGCTTGAAGGTGGGCTTGTTGCGCTTTGCGGCGGAAGAGGGTGCTGCGCCACGACCACGGGAAGGAAGGCGTTGGACGTCGTCCAGGGCCTGTGTGGCGGGGTCGATGGGGAACGGGGAAGATCCGGGAGAGGAAGGGGAGCCGCGGTTGAGCATCTGGTGGTGCGAGGATGAAGAGAAAGGCAGAGGAGAGAGAGAAATAGACGGACGGCGATCATCTTTGCCTGGAGGGA
>JBBPJX010000607.1:0-13116 GCA_038088955.1 Neotropicomus parvogracilis | reverse complement strand
CGGTGCCTCGGGCAATTAGCAGCTGGACGGCGTGCCAGCCACGACGAGCATGAGCATGGCGCCATCCACGCGAAGTCATCAGTGCCTCGACTGCAGAGCCTAGTGGAAGGGGGCGTAATGAAAAGAAGGGATGCCTGAGGGGGGCCATATCATTGAGAGGCAATTCGATTCGATTCGATTAATGGAACTTTCGTCCTAGTGATATCATGCCCTCCTCTCCCAGGCACTTCTATCCAATATTATATACATTTTCTATATAATAAAAAAAAAAAGACGAAAATAAGCCAGGAACGGGACGTGATGTGCCTGAACGATCTGATTGGTCGACCGCAGATCCTTAGCAGTCCACTTCCAGTCCTCCCACCGCACCAGGTCCTTTCTCCCTCCCCCATTCGATCCTCCCCCGCCGCTCTCCCCTTGCGCTCCGCGTCGCGCCTGACGTCCTCCCCGTCGACGACGTCGCATACAGCCATCCCTCTCCACCGCGCGGTCCTCCGCTTCTCCCCCCTTGTAGACGCTCGCCCCAGCCATGGCGCGCAGGCCAACCTCTTCGGCTGGTGCCTCCCGCCCCTTCACCTCCTCTGGCCTTCGTCAACCCGTCTCTCCCGTCGCGTTCGACCACGCTCAATACGCCTCCGAAAATACCTACTTCGAGGAAGACGAGGAAGAAGAAAGCGACGCAGAGGACCTCTTCGCATTCCTTCCACCCTCCACCGCAGATCAACAGAGAGACGCACAGAAGCGCCACTCTCAGCAGCTTCTCCACTCCACGCACCAACACCCCCATCTCTTTGCTCATGCCCTCCCCCCAGATGCCCCTCTCGTCACATACCCATCTCCGACCTTCGATCCTTATGCACGTTTTCCTGCCGATGTGGCTGGTCCGTCCAGTCTTTTCTCCCCTCCCGTGTCAAACACTCCCGTCGAGAGCCCCCCATCAACAATATCTCAGAATGCCGGAAGCGACCCGTATCGTATGCGAAGACTCAGCACCGTCCGTCCAACCACAACAGACACTCGGCGTTCTCATACCAGCGCAATCAGTTCACGCGAAATACACGTCGACCTTCTCTCTAGTGCCCACGAGAAGTCCCTCGAAGGCGACCTTCCACATTCATTCCGGCGAAAACGGAACCTGTCTTCGACCATAGCTGATGACACCGCAACGCTCGAGCTCACTCCGAGCATGTTGGAGCAAGACAGTCGTGACGGTTCCATAAAGTGCGTTTCCTTGTCCTCCTCCTTCCCCTCCCTTCACTGTCGCCCCTAGGATGGAATTTGACTTTGATACGGTCAACGAAGAGGACAGTCCTTTCCCAGAAGTTCGCGCCTCCGTCTCCAACATAGACGACCCAGAAATGCCCGTAATGACTCTCCGCATGTGGGTCATAGGTCTCCTGCTCTGCATGATCGGCGGGTTGGTCTTTCTCCGTCCATCTATTTTAACCTTTTTGCTTAATATTCGCAGATCATTGAATGTCTTCTTCAACTTCCGACAACCGGCCCCGAGTGTCTCTGCTCTCGCCCTTCTAATCATAAGCTATCCCATTGGTAAATTCTTGGCCTTCATCCTCCCAATCAACACCTTTCGACTCCCCCGGTGGCTCGGCGGCCTAGAATTCTCGTTGAATCCCGGCCCTTGGAACATCAAGGAACACGTCCTCGTCTACATCATGGCAAACGTCGCCATCGGACCGCCATACGCTCTCAATGCGATCGTTGTAACCCAGCTCAACTACCACATCCCGGTCGATTATTGGTTTAGCGTCCTCCTGGTCATCGCCACGCAGCTCACCGGTTTTGGTCTCGCTGGCTTGTGCCGACGATTCTTGGTATGGCCCGCTGGCATGGTTTGGCCTCAAAATCTCGTGACGTGTACATTGTTAAACACTCTGCATGCCGAAGATGACGAGATGCCGGGCGTGATCAGTCGCTATAGATATTTCCTTCTGGTCCTGGCGGGTTCTTTCTTCTTCTATTTCATACCCGGTGAGTCGTCGTTTGTTTATCGTCTCGAAGACACGCTTATCCCTTGTCAGGATACCTCTTCCAGGCACTTTCGGTGTTTTCATGGCTTTGCTGGATCTTTCCAAACAACGTCCCAATCAACCAGCTATTCGGCGTGAGCTCTGGGTTGGGAATGAGCGTCCTCACTCTCGATTGGTCTCAGATTGCGTGGATCGGCAGCCCGCTGATGTTCCCGTGGTGGGCCGAAGCGCATATATTCACTGGCTTCGTGATTTTCTTTTGGATCATCACGCCGTTGATGTACTACACAAACGTGGAGGCTCTTCCTTGATCGAAATACGGCATGCTAACTTTTTGACTCACAGACTTGGGACCTCGCATATTTCCCCCTCAACGACAATAACCCATACGACAGATTCGGGGTCCATTATAACATTTCTCGCGTAGTGGACAGCTCGAACCGCTTCAACGTCACGGCATACAACGAATATTCCCCGTTGTTCTTGCCAGCGACTTATGCCATGACCTACCTCCTCGCGTTCACCCTTTCGACCTGCGTGCTGGTCCACACTATCTTGTATCATGGTCGTAGCCTGATGAATGGGGTGAAGAAGATCCGCGTAGAACCGGACGATATCCACGCAAAATTGATGCGCAACTACCCAGAGGTACCGGATTGGTGGTACATCGTGTTTTTCGTAGGATTCTTCCTCATGATGGTGCTTATCGTCGAGGTACGCAATGATACGGCCATCCCGCTCCCTCGACCCTTATTTTATCTTCGCTCCAGGTGTGGCACACTACTGTGCCTGTGTGGGCCCTGTTGCTATCCGCGTTTTTGCCGGTGTTATACGTGCTACCTTCAGGTTTCATCTATGCAATGACGGGTCAAGGGGTAAGAGCATTCTCCTGGTATCACTTTAAGGCTCACTATTCCTAGATTACGTTGAATCTGATGGCCCAAATCATTCCGGGTACACTTATAGCTGGTAACCCCATTGCAAACATGGTGCGTATCGGTTGAATGGCCCCTTGTCTTGGCTGACGATCCTCGAAGATCTTCAAGGGATACGCGGTGCAGACGCTGATGGAGGCAACCTCGTTCGTGCAGGACCTAAAACTTGGACATTATATCAAAGTACCTCCACGATCGACGTTCGTAGGTAGGGCATTCCGTTCCTTTGTTCAAAGTGGACCGTGCCAACCAACGTCATGCAACAGTGCAGAGCGTTGGGACAATTTTCGCCTCTTTTATCCAAGTCGGCGTGAAGGAATGGTTGTTTCACAACGTCAAGGATATCTGTTCTCCAAATCAACCAAACTACCTTACCTGCCCACACAACGCGGTTTATTTCACGGCGTCGGTGATTTGGTATGTACAACTGTCGTTGTCCTGGCGGTGAACTCACCTCGCCCATCCAAGGGGTCTCATCGGGCCTACGCGACAGTTTGGACCCGGTTCGCTGTACCAGCCAGAGTTGTATGCGATCGTTGTCGGTGCCTTTCTACCGCTGCCATTCTGGCTCTGGCAACGGCGGTATCCGAACTCGTGGGTGAAATTCGTCAGCACGCCGGTGGTCATCAGCGGAGTGGCGTACATACCACCTGCTGCTGGCATCAATTATTCCGCGTGGTTTGCGGTCGGGTTTGTATTTCAGTACCTTGTGCGAAAGCGGAACTTTGCTTGGTGGAGCAAGTTCAACTACGTTACTAGCGCCGCATTAGATAGCGGTGAGTCCGTTCCCTTTATCGATGCCAACTCGTGTGCCAACGGACCACCGTTTAGGTACTGTTTTGTCGGCCATTGTAATCTTCGCCATCTTTGCAGTGAGTGTGACGACCGAAATCATCCGCCGACGATGCGCTCAACACCTTTTGCAGTTCCCTAATGGGGGTATCTATCTTAATTGGTGGGGAAACACAGTTTTCCAGAACAGTGAGCGTCGCTTTGATTGTCCTGTATGTCTCAGCGCCGACCAACGTTTTACAGCTGCAGATTGGGATCGCGTGGGATTGAAAGCAGTACCCCCAGGGGGCATTCCATTACATTAATGTACTTAGCAAGCATCTGCATCAATATCATCAACCCATCTAGTCTCTCGTTCATCACCGCCATACGGACCAGCACACGGTTAGGTACGTGCGTTGCCAGTTCAGCTGTTCGTTGCGCAGCACCAAAAGACGTTTTACCCCGCCGTGTGGCCGTTGCACGCTCCAAGGGGAGAAGTGCCCTTGCGACGTCACCGGATCCATCACTCATTTCTGAGAGAGAGCAGCTCAATTACCGTCTCGTCGTTCAACAGCCTCTCCTTTCTTTATAGACCATGCACGATAAGATACATCCACGTCGGACCTCGTGTGCGTGTGTGACAGCGGTCAGGATATCGTACGAGTCCAGTATGCAGTAAAAGGCGACCGTCACCCCCTCCCTCTACCCCGCGCCCCACGAGGACCGGCGCCCCGTGCATTTCCACGCCCTGAAAACGGGGAACGGGAGGTGCGCGTGAGATGTGTACGCTAGATGGTGGACGACGCTGCGACCCACCTCTTGCTGGTATCCCGCCACGTCCGCCTGCCGCAACAACGCGGTGCAGCACGAGCGCATCAAGGACAGATGAAGGGCGACGAGCAAGGACGAGGGACGAGCGAGGCCATGCGCACGGTGGAAAGACGACAATCAGAGAGAGAGATCGCGAGCGGAGAAAGAGAGGGGGATCGGGCGTACCTCTAGGACCGGGCCCTGCACCCCGTGCGCTCCGCCCGGCTTCGCGTGCCCGTGCTTGTTCTTCCTTGACGGCGTCCAAGAGGGTGTCCGGTACGCGCAAGTACTTTATCTTTTTTTTTTTTTTCGTTCGTTCGTTTTTTTTTTTGGCACGTGCGTACCACGCGCGTCCAGCACCATCCAGCGAAACGACGACGACGATCAGATGGGACGATCCGACGGACGGAGAAGGGGGGGGGAGAGAGCGACTCACCGTACTACCACGGATGTAGCACTCCCTGAGCTTCCAGAACCGGTCGCCTTCCGCGCTGGTCTGGTACACCTCGCGCAGGGTGATGTTCATAAAGTTGTCGCAGTTGACGAGATGGCCGTTGAACGTCTCGCCGTTTTTGAGTTCTACGAGCTTGGACGCTGTGTTAGTCGGCACAGGCGTCGCCCTTCACCGGGAGGGGCTCACCATCGGCTTGTTTTGGGCTGCCGTGAGTAGTGATAGTGGGAGCTGTGGAGGGCGGGGTGAGCAGCGAGGATAGGACGGGGTTATCGCTCGTTACCATCGTGGTCGACGATGTCGATGTCGATTGTCGATTTGTCGATTGTCGATGGGTTCCTTGTCTCTGTGGCTGTGCCAGACAACCATTGATTGATAAATATCGATCGATGTATGTACAACAGAAATCAGACGAGCAGTTTCACAGGCGACAAGACGCCCTTCAACTCGACATGTCCAGCGTATTCCCAAGTGGTTCCATCACCCTCCACCCAAAAAATCTCTCCCTCGATTCGCCCGTGCGATTCGTACTCGGTTGTTTCCCGACAACGCCCTCTCCCTGCAGGGTCTTCTACGCCGTGTCCAGATATGAGCTTTTTGCCGAACAGGTTTCCAAGGGAGTAAGTGCCCTCGAAGGCACTGTCGAGCTCGACCTCAATGCCACCGACAGTCGTTTCGACATAGCATCGCAAGATGGAGTCAACAGGGATGTCGGTAAAGTTTAATCCAATTCTCCCATATTGCGACAGTGCGTCGACCTCGAACTCGCCGCCTGTCGACACTTCCGAGGCGAGCACGATTTCTGCGTCGATCTCGCTGAACGCAAGTTCAGTTTCTAACCCGCCACGAACGAAAAGGTGGATCGCGTACCCATTCGTTGCGCGTATCAAGAGGCTAGTGGGATCCGCGCATTCACGGTGGAACAAGTTCACTGTCGGTTTGATATGACCGTTCGCGGCGTGCAGCTCGAGGAAGGATCGGGCGGTGAAATGACCATTGATCCCTCCATCCACCACCGAAAAGTGACCGAGATTGGAGGTGACAGACTAGATGGTAAAGTTAGGAGTCAAACGCGCATCAAACGTTATGCGCCTTGCCTGGACGCTCAGATTGCCGCGAACAGACGCGAGAGAGAGATGGTCGAATACGACAGTGTCTCCCAGGTCCGCCACGTTTTGGTCGTAAACTGGCAGCCTAGTTTCAAGTTTCTTGACTGTCAGGGGACCATCACACCCAGCGGGTAGAGTGAGCGTAATTTCGAATTTGAGTCCGTGGGCGCGTCCGTAATAATACTGGCGGGGTACCTTGGGAGGTGTCTAGAGTTCGTTCAATGAAGACGTGACGGAATCAGGGGATGACGACGCACAAAAATGCCAATGCCATATTCATTTTCTGCCCTTTCCAACTGGCAGACGGATGCACGATCGAGGGCGATGTTATCGAAATAAGCAACTCTGACGCGGACGTCGACCGTATCTGAGAGTTGTGTAGACTGTTCGATGTTTACCAGACCGTGCTGGTACATGCCTCCGGAGATGAGATAGAAGGCTTCCGAATCGAGTGGGAGTGAAAAAGTGCTCTCGGCCCCGTGGGGATAGTTGGGATCCCATGTCGGGTAATCGTAGTATGTGGTCCAGTTGGTGCTGCCTACGCAGTGATCGACGTTTCCATCCGGCGGTGGTGGTGGATGCTCCACTATGGCGCCTTCCCAGCTCTGAAATAGGTATGGTATGAGCCACACGTGAGGGAAATCGGCGACTACCGATCCATACGTGATGCGGTGGGTGGTAGAAGGCGCGCCAGCCATATGAAAGTCCGAACAAGGTGAGTGCCATGGCAGCGAGGGAGACCCAGGGACGCCTAATAAAAGATCGAGGAGGGCGAGCCCACGCGGGTTGTGTGGAACAGGAAGGGCATGGCAAGGGATGAACGTCGAGAGCGCCCTTCTCGAGGACGTCGCGCGGATCAGGGTCACGGGTTACAAGCTTGTGAGCGTCCATAGAGGATGATGATAGTCAGGGAAAACGTCCGCCGGGGGCTCCTATATATCTATGGCGACCTCGTGCCAGCAGTGCAGATCGACAGGCTGCGGCGTTGTCTGATGGTGTCCACCTGACGCATCGAGTCGCACGTTTGGTCGCAACTGAAGCAAAGAGGGTTTGTCACGCACCGGACTCACTTGAATGGCTTCCGCGATTGCCAAGTCCTATACAACCGGTCGTGTCGTCTGTCTAATTTGCCACGAAACGACCACAGCTGGAGAACTTTCAGGCCATCGTCTCGACGAGGAAACAAGCCCTCATCGTTATCCACGCCTCCGCTGAAACAACAATCCTGTCACCCACTCCTGTAGTGCAGGCCATTCGCCGTTTGAGAGACAGCGTATCCGAGTCATGAAACGCCGTCAGCTGGCCTTGAATTCTCCGACGATCGTCGGAGGTCTCGATACATCACTTCCATGGCAGTCGTCGTCAGACGCCCTATCATGATGTCTCCCCCAATCATATGGATTCGAGAGGAATTCCTCGGAGAGATCTCAAGTAATGTTCGAGAAAACTTGGTGGTTCAGCTCGCACGGCTCCCGTGACGATGACTCGCCCGCTACGTCAGTGGAGCTTTGCTCGGATCCATCCGGTCTGCTTCATGTCGGTTCGCATAAATACCCCGGTCCGTCCTATTCGCACTTTTTTTTGCTAGCGATGAAAGACCTGCCCCTCGATCTTCTGTATCCAGTGCTCGATCGTCTCGACCGACGTGATTTGGTGAATATCGCTCTTGTGAGCTCGACGTTCAACCGTGTTGCCACCCCACTCTTGTACAGGGCCATCTCTTCTCGTATAAACGAAAACAAGGTACACAGCAACCTGACTCTCCCTTATGCTCTGCTATTCCGCCCTCATTCCCGATAGGTTCTCCTCCATCCTTGTACCACCTTGCTTCGACGACCAGAATTAGCACAATGCGTCCGGAAGGTGACCGAGACAGGTATACTTGTGCTCTGTCCTGGCCGTGCCTGCTTCAAACGCGGACTAACTTTGTACCGTCAGGCGCCGTTCAGCTGTTTCGTCGCGTGAACCCACAAATCATCCAGGATATCACAACGGCGCTACGTCTGTGTACGAATCTTGTATCTGCAAAGTATATAGATGATACAGACACTCCAATCCTTAATTTTTTCCCGATACTCCAAGTCTTGATCACTCTTCCATTGAAGGAACTCGTCATTCGCACCCACCACGATGTCGGAGAAGACGCCTGGACGCTGCTGAATAACATCAAGGGCATTCGTCGTCTTTCCATCTGGTCGTTAGACTCTGGTCCGCCACGCGTGTTACGGGGCTGGGCAGATGAGCTCGGTTCTACTCTGACGCATCTAGAGCTTGGGGTACGCTCCTTCTGGCATATCCAGGGGACATTCGTGCTCACTATCACTCTGAAGCGATGTGCTGGAGTTCCTCCTACTATCCTCATATCCGTTTTCTCAAAGCTTCCGCTGCTTCGTGAACTTCAAATCAAGGGAGTTCCCAGCGCTGCCATTCCCGCCATCATGGGTTGCTTGCCAAACCTCATTGCCCTCGACACAGAATATCTGGGATCCGGAAACTATCATGCGCCTTCCACTCCTCTCCCTGCTCTAGAACAACTTACCGTTAGGACTGGGTCAGTGGATGTCTTCGGTCCGGACAGGCTATGGACATGGACACGATCGCTCCTCCCTCATCTAGGTTCTCTCAAATCATTCACCCTCAATTCGTTTTCCGTATACGGCCGAATGGCTATCCCATGGCCATTTGTTGTCTTCCTGGCGACGAAGCAGGGTCAGTCTCTCGAAGAGCTGATTATCGGGGCTGCAATGTTGAACCTTGACTCCTTGTCGCAATTTTGTCTCAAATGCCCTGCATTAAAGACCTTGGATTGTTCGTTGGCTAGTCCTGATGTGGTAAGCCTCTTCGCTGCCGTAGTGTGAATGCTGGCCCTCAAAGTCGCTCAGAGATCCATCGCCAAAGCAATAACCAAGGGAAACTCGCTCCGCACACTCAACATACATGTCATGTGGATCGAGAACGGCGTTCCCGGACCCTTGACACCCGTCTTTTGCGACGACTTCTCCGAGGATTCGGTCGAGTCTGCGCGCCATCCGATATACATAAATTATTCGTCTGCTGCCTCAGAGAGCAGAAACGTGGATTTCACAATGGAAGAAGCCCGGTCGATGATGCTTCGCCCTGGTTCCAAGTTGCGAGCAGTAAGACTGGGAGACTCTGCTTACACCGTAAGGATGCCCCGCTCGCCTAGTGGTGTTACTGAGTAACCCCTTTCTCGGATGACATTAGGGTCGATGGGTGCTGGCAGACACCAAGCCAGTCCATTCGGACAATCCACTGATCTTTGAAGTGGTCAGTGATATCGCTTGGTCCGCGCTGTGAAATCGTCGGGCGAGAACAATGAGTATTATGTACGCCAGTTTAGGGGCTGACCTGTAGTACAGAGACGGTGATACACTTCTCGGAAATTTTCTGTTTGGGTTCTTTCGAGTGTAATGCAGGCTTCGTGACGTGACTCTTCTCTAAATTCTTGGGTTGTACGAAAATTTTGTTGATTTCGTGATCCTTTCCTTACCATTGTCGTTGAAACACGAACACCCAAAGAGGGAAGGTCATAGCACAGCCACCCAATAGGGATCTCGACGCGACTCCGACCACCCAGGTTGATTCAAACCACCAACGAAACTGTACGATGCCACAGACGCGGTCAGCATCGAAAAGGGCAGAGTTAGGTCAAGTTCATGATGAAGTTCCTCCACGGGACGACACCGTCAACCCTCCAGGCCAAGGTTCCGTGCAACCAGTCAAGAAACGTCAAGGGGGACGCGCAGATTCCCCTAAGAAACGGCGTCGAGGCAATCCAGCAGAACTATGCCAATTGAATCTCGACGTGTTGTTCATCGTATAACCCTTCCCTCTCTGTTTTGACCGTCTGCTGACGAGTGCGTGATAGATTGCCACATACATCCGTCCACTGGACCTCCTCAACCTTGCACGCACGTGCAAGTCGCTCCGAAGCCTGTTGATGGACAGATCATCAAAATTTGTCTGGAAGGCCGCTCGCTGCCAATTCCCGCGCCTGCCTGATTGCCCAGATGACTTGAGCGAACCCGCGTACGCAAATCTGGCGTTTTACGCTCGCTGCCACGTACGCACACATTCTTCTGATATATCGAGACACTTTCGAATGTGATAAAGGGCTGCGGAAAATACTCGACAGCCGTTTTTTGGCAGATACGCCGAAGGTACTGTCCAAATTGCAGAGTCCAACGGTAGGATTCCTCGGATATTCTACCAGATGCCTTGTGTTTACGCAAAAGATTAGCCTTTGCCACTATGCCTCCTGGCCCAACGCTATCTCCAGAACGGTCTCAATAACTGCGGAATATATCTCAACGTTAGATAAAGGTTGGTGCCATCGGCT
This sequence comes from Neotropicomus parvogracilis, assembly GCA_038088955.1. NCBI lineage: Eukaryota > Fungi > Basidiomycota > Agaricomycetes > Boletales > Boletaceae > Neotropicomus > Neotropicomus parvogracilis. The sequence continues at coordinate 2,689 of JBBPJX010000607.1, read as the reverse complement.
TTTCAGGGGCGACACTTCCGACCGACATTTTTCAGCATTTCTATCATGGCATGACAAAGATCAGGTGGCATCGTTGATGAAGGAGTACGAACGTTCATCCGACAAGGAACAATTTCTAAAGGAGAAGAGAGATCAATATCGTGCAATATATGACGTTGGCTGTCTTTATTTCTTTGCGAATTTTTCTAATTACGTCTGCGATAGCACGCAACAGAATGTGGGATATGGCAGAAACAGATGGCAGAAGACCGAAAAGACGAGCGGTATGCGCGTAGACAGGAGCGATACGAAAAGTAGGTCCTGTTTCTTGAGGGTCACAGCTTTTAAATCTGGCATAGCATTATAGAGCGCCTTAAACTACTCGGCTATGAGCGCGAGATTAATTACATTGGACCCGAAAGTCTGCGGGAACGTCGCAAAATGCCAGCCAGGCTACTCACGGACGCAGGTCAGCTCTTACAGGACGAGATGGCGCATGGCCCGAAGCTAATTTTTGATTCGATAGAATGGGCCCAGATGCTGCCTACGTGGCTCGAGACCATGAACCGCTATCGCCAGATGCGATTGGAATCAGTTGTTTACTCTCCGCGTCGACAATTACTGGCTTCCGAGTATGACGAATACGTGAGGCATCGACCGACGGACACACCAATATTTGGTCTTCTCCCGCATCCGACTGACCTTGCCCGTTTCCCTCCCTTTCGAGACATAATCAAGGCTCCCGAGGGAACTCAAATGGAAGAGAAGTTGTTCGCACCCGCATTTTTAAAGCTTCCCGAGTTGGTTGCGGAGTGGAAGAAGCAGCTCGATGCTGAAGTTGCTGAGCTGATTAAGATCAAGATTCCCCATTCATTCTCGCAAGACGCGTCGTCCCATTCAGTCGTGGAGTCGAGCGACGCAACGAGTAAGGCCAAGCTGCACTTAGCCTGTGCTTTGTTCAGATCGGGGCCCGCTCGCCTTTTCCCCCACCCTGAGGCATTTTTAACTTCAAGGCCATGCTACTCAGATGAACGTGCTCAATCCATCTGTGACCGTTTCGGCGTCGAATTTTTGGAAGAAGCTCCCCAAATTATCCGTGCATGTGGGCTAGATCCAAGTGTCGCCACTCCAGACGATATGAACCGTCGGAATGCTCGACTGAGGTGCCTGGTTTGCGAGAGAACGACTACAATTGTCATGAAATGGACGCAAGCGGTATGTCTTTCCCCCTCGGAGAAAGGAACTGCTTGCGAAACTGAGTGGTGTCGAACGATAGATGTTCCACGCCTCTACTTATCACCAATGGGATGAGGAAGCGCCGCCCCCAGAGCCGCCGTACTGGCAGCTTGTTAGTGATGAGCATATCGACAAGATCCAGGCTGTCGAGGAAAGCATCGACAAGTCGCCCCCATGCATTTTGCGGTGCTTGTTATGCCAGCCTCGCGTCGGGGATGCATTCAGTCATGCAGAAGCCGCATTCCATCTACGGCGCTTGTAAGCAACTTTGCTTGTCTTTTCAGTGCAGGGCAGCGCTCATCGCAGCAAACTCACATACAGCCATGCGGTGGAGGCGAACGACATTAAAGAAGGGGTCCATTACGGACCTATTGGGATATGTCACTCGAGCAAAGTGGAGATGGTGGAAGAAGAAGGACAGGTTGTTTTCCGGCAGTTTCAACGGCTCCCGTTGACGTGAGTTGGACATGTGCGGTATACTTGTTTCGCAAAGCTTGCAACTGGTCAGGGCGAGAATTTGTAGCTTCAGCTCCTAAAATTTACATCATATATTACCTGGCGATCTTTTGTGTTTGGTTCTCAAGATTAGATGTGTTCTCGCTACAGTAGTGGGTAAGATGCGAACATCCACCCAACCTTATAAGGGCCCAGCGCGACACTGCCGGCAGTGGCGTCCACTGGAGATGAAATTTAAATCTTGGCCATGAAAACCTTGTTGTCCTGCTTCTCCCTCCCTCTATCATCGAAATCACTGCCAAAAAAGAAGAAAAGAAGCCACAAGAGCGAACGAGCGGCAGGGAAAGCGGCTTAAGCCTCGAGAAGGATGGTGTATGCGTCACTCTAACGCTGCCCGAGTCCAACGTGTGCATGGGTGCAGTCCAACTTCATGAGTCTCGAACGTTTGCGGGATCAAAGAGCGTGTGTCGGGATGACTTTACCGTCGCCGACTCGCGACTCGAGCGAGGGACCATAAGTTTGTCTCTCTTCGCTAGGAGACAGTCATACCATCGCTACCAACCCGACAAATATTGCAGTCACACTGCGGCAGTTCTAGGCATCGATCGAGCTTACCAGAACATTCAACTCGAAGGTCGCTCCAGAAGTCAAACAATCTTCGGCTTGGCTCGGCACTTTTCCACAGTACACGATGGTCCACCGAGCTATTTCGCCGTCGACGTGACCTTTTGAATACGGTCCATCAACGTTATCTCGTGTTGCATGATGAAGGTGTTCTCCCCGGACTTGTATGCGTTTCCTCTCGTACAGGTTTCAGTATTTCTGCACACCTGGTTGTAGGGAACTCAGTGGGGATGGCGCCCTAGCCTCTGGTCTCGAGGGATCGGTTTCTACCACACGACACCATGAATGGTTCTTGCACAGCCGCCATACAGGGGGCGATCGATTCACACCTCCTCTTTTCACGAACCTGTATTATGGGGCAGCCGATGTCGGTCCTAGAGGCGTTATGGGAGGT
>JBBPJX010000606.1:0-13131 GCA_038088955.1 Neotropicomus parvogracilis | reverse complement strand
CACCGCACCGCACCGCGGCCGTGCTGCTCCCAGTAACGTATCGTTCTTGTTCCTGGGAACAGCCTGAGCAAGAAAGGCTGATTCCCGAGTCCGAAGGGGGGTCGTCGTAGAGGTTGTGGCCCGCTCGCACTGGTTAGTCGTGCGCGATGATCGTGATGATGATCGTCGTGACTCGTGATGGGCTTCGGTATTATAGGGGAGATCTAGCCTGAGCGAGCTTCGCCCAGACCGTGATGATTATTAGCACGGACGCCTGCCCTCTTTGCGACTCGACGAGGCTCGCGGTCGCGGCGCCGAACAAGCCCTCTGACCAACGGGCGTCCACTGCCATCACATTTCCGGAGGGGAGGGGGGGCAGGGGCCGATCGCAAAAGCTTCGAGGCGTCGATGAAATGCGGCTGCGTTGATGCGATCATCATCACCGCAAGGAAATAGGAAATAGCAATAGCAATGTCCTGTACATATAAAGGCATTTTAGTGATGGCAGCGCCTCCCACCGATTTAGGTTACCCGGTGACGGGGACAAGGGTGCTGAGTTAAGTTTACCGCTGCCTCATGGTGAGCGCGTTGTCTCTCCATTCGTGCTTTGGGTGCATCAGTCCTCGGAGAACCCACTTCTGCGTTCGTGCAAAACAAGGTTAGAGATCTTCCCATCGATTCAGTCTGCCCGACGGAACAAGCACACAAGAATCACGAATCACGAATCACGACCTCACAGGAGGGGCGATAACTAATCGTGACATTCTAGAGGGAGATCGGCGCTAGATGCAAGTGGTCAGTGTACGTGTGCACGCAACGAGTATGTACAAAATTGAATCTAGAGCGATGTCATGGTGTGGAGCGCAGGACACAGGAGGTGGATGGGAGGTGGCGGGAGAATGATTTGTCTATCTTGATCATGTCTTGCCCTTGGCTGTATTCTTACTGATGAGTTTCGCCTTCTCTAGCGCTGCTTGACCTGAATACAAGCGTTAAATATGCAGGCGTGCGCAATCGTCGAAAGAGATACTCACTCTGTTGGACGAGATTTTTCTTGTAATCTACAATGGTGATATCGTCCTTTGTGAGGTTGCGAACGGTCTTGTCCTTAACTTCCCAAAGATCTTCGGCGACTTGCGAAATGAGCCCTGATCATGCAGTGTAAGTCACCAACGACAACGAAGAACAGGCGACAAGGTCACGAAATACGCACGGAAGTCATGGGAGACGATCACAACGCCACCTTCAAACTCTTTGATGGCAAGGGCCAGTGCATCAATAGAACCCATATCCAAATGGTTGGTGGGTTCATCTATCCGGTGGGCGTCAGGATCACTTGTCGCCTGTCGAGATAATGATGGCACGCACCCAGGAGAAGTATGTGCGGATGTTCCATAGCCAGCTGTGCGAACACGACGCTGGTTTAATTGTTCAGTTTCAATCAGGTCTGTCTGAGATCAATATTCTCACCGATTGCGCAGACCGTCTGACAGCTGCCTGATAGGAGAAACTTGATGTGAGCCGGATAGACCAAATCTGCCGAGCTGCTGGCGCCACGCCTGTATCGGGGGAGCGGTGTAAGACAAATGCGCGGATAGGAGGCCCATTAGGTTCACCTGCATGTCCTTCTCGGGATATTTCTCGGCGAAAATATTTTGAAAGTATTCAATTGGCGACTTGTCGTATGGAAGTTGATCGGCGGAGTGTTGCGAATATTTCGCTAGTTTTAGAGCGGCGTGTTTGGAAATAGTACCCTCACATGGTTGGAGTGCGCTAGTGATAAGGTGGAGAAGAGTAGACTTTCCTGCACCGTTTGCACCAAGGATGGCAATGCGGGAGTCCATGCTGTGGAGTAAGCTTAGCGACACTGACCACGGAGATTACAAGTTGTCACTTACTCAATACCGAATGAAAGATGCTCGTACAAGTAGTCTTTTGACTTTCCAGAGTATGAGAAAGCAACGTCATTGAAGGCGATAATAGGAGGCGGGAGCTTGCGGATATCCTCAAAGTGGAAGCGCAGAGGGCGTGGGGTTTCAACCTTTTCTATCAGACCTGCGGCTTCCATTTTGTCGATGATCTTCTGCTTCGACTTGGCTTGTTTCACGAGATTGGCGTATGTACCAGCTGACGCGATAAACCTAATCGGAGTCTGTCAGTGGTTGATCAGCTATCGCGCCATGTCACCTCACTTTTTGATGTGGGCGATTTCCTCCTGCTGCTTGTGGTAAGCTTTCATCTGGTTGACCTCGTTCTCCTTCTTCGTGCGGACATAGGTCGAATAATTACCCGTGTAGTACACAAGCTTTTTCTTCAACGTCAAGTCCATGATATTCGTACATACGGAATCCATGAAATCTTGCGAATGGGAGGTGATGACGAGGATGTGGTTGTATGTGGACAGGTAGGCCTCTAACCAGACGACCGCACCCAGATCGAGGTGATTCGTTGGTTCATCAAGTAGCAGCAGATGCGGTTTCACGAATAGAGCTCTGGCGAGGGCCACTCTCATTCGCCATCCACCGCTCATATCCTTGGTCGGCTTCTGCATCATCGCTTGACTGAAACCTAGACCGTGAAGAATGCTGCCCGCTTTTACTTCAAACGTGCTCGGATCCATCTCTTCGAGCTCTTCGTATGCGGCATCGATGGCTGCTTCGTCGACGTCCTCAGCAACGGACAGCTCTTCGATCCGCTTTTCGAGTTTGGCGACCTTTTCTTTCGCAGAGGCAATGATGAAATCGACCGCGTTCACCTCGGATGGTTCAGCCTCTCCCCGAACGAGATAGATATCAATGTGGGGAGGAATCTCGATGTCGCGCTCCGCCATTGATTGGAGGAATGTTGACTATAACGCCGTGAGCGATCGTCACACGACAGTGATGGCCGAACGAACCTTTCCAGACCCGTTCTCGCCCAAAAGACCATAACGCTGTCCATAATTGAGTGCTATCTCGGCACCCTCGATGAGCAGGCGCCCGTGGAAAGAGAGCGTGTAAGAATCGATCTTGATATCTCGACCTTTCGGATCAGAGACGAGCACTCCAGCGGCGCTCCTACACCACGCTCAGTCGAGATCTTGTAGATGCGGACGATACGTACCTCTCCGTCGCAATTTGAAGCTTCGCCATGGATGTCAGGTCATCGGTACTGTTTGCAGCAGAGACGCTGGTGAGTGGAGTGTTGGCGGCACTGCCAGTGACCGATCCGGTTGGGGTCGAGGCAGACGTTATGGTTTCACTTTGTTTCGCGGCCTGTTTCGCGGCCTTTTCTGCGAGTCGTTTCTGCTTCGATGCTGAAGGCGGCATTTCTGGAGAGTGAAGGGGGAACTAGATGAGTGATCGATGTCGGTGGTCCTCCTGGAGTCAATTTTACCTTATCAAGCTAACATCACGAGCTTACTAATCCATCCGGATTTGGTGAACCTAAGTCATCATAGGCCCTCACCCGCTCGAATGTAGGTTAGACCGAGAGACCGTCTGAAGAGCCTGGTGGGGGAACGAATGCGACCATCCAGTGGACCCACCAAAAACAACGAAAAGGGACGGCAGTGAAAGCGACCCGGCTACGCTTGACGTAATCTTCACCCCGTATTACATTTTCCCGCCTAGGTTCTTATCACTCTATGCGAACCTCATCTGCTTGCTACGGCAAACACATAGCGGAACGATCTCTTCAGTACTAGCTGCTCCCCTGTAAATAAAAATAGTCGAGTCAGCCATTCCTATTGTATAAATTTGTGCACATTCCTGCATGTTAATATTGGTTTATTTATGGATGTCCATTAAGTTGGAAAAGTGGCATCTAACCCGATAAGCTTTTCCCTGCAGTCTTCTCAGTATAGCAAGGGACGAGTAGTTTGAGTATCATCTGATCCAGCTAGAAGAGGTATAAAAAAACCCGGATAACGAGATTCGAGAACCTGATTCTGATAACGAGATGCACCGAGAGAATGGTCGATACGCACAAGGTACATCTTCGATCCCAATCCAAGGTAAATCCATATCCAGAAGCAAGTGTTTAATACACATCTGTCAGTTCGCTGAGATCTTCAGCTTGGGGATCTTTGCTTCTACTTCGACCCTGACTTGAGACGTTGTGAGTAAGGCATCAGCTCACGATCACGATGCAGATACACGAATGTACTTATACTTACAAGCGTGGAGCGCCGCCGTGGCTAGTATGCTGTCATACCAGAAAGCATCTAGCGAGCTCCGGGCGACGAGCATCTTGAACGCACCCAACCACAAGTTTGGTTGAGACATTCACCTTTGGGAAAGGGTTTGTCGAAACCAGACATTCCTCTGTTTCAGAAATGAGTATGATAAATGACTCACTCTTCTTCGTCAAGTCAGTTACAGTGCCTAGTGACGGCAGGGTGATTATGAATGGATTGCGAGGTCGTTACTGGGGGGATTCCCTCAGTTTTGAGGGGAGTAAATTTTCGATATTAGATCTGCAGTCGAGCATATATCACGAAACTCTAGGCAACCTGTATTTTTTTGGTCTATAATAAGGATATCCTGCCACCCACCTGTTTCGTAGTAATACGTGCCTTCGTATATGAACAGTATGTATGCGGGGCTGCACTCACTTGACCCCTCGCCGCCAGTCGGCAGCATTTTGCAGGTTTCCTGTTCCCTCTTCCGGCTTGTCACTTAGGTTCCGCGGTTTTTGGTATGAGAGTCCCATAGTGGTGGTATAGTGGCTGTGCCGAGACCATGTATCCAAATTTGTCATATCTGGAGTTGTCGTCTCTCCTCCTCAATGTCCTTCTTCACTCGCTGGTTTCGCAAGGTCAGCATTCACCACATCTCGACTATCTTAACGTGCGTTCAACGCGTTCAACAGGGAAAATCGGAAGACTATGAAACAATCCTTTCTGAGTTCGCAGCAGACGTGCAGAAGCGTCAGACGCGTCTCGCGGAGATCCGCCTGCGCGAACGGCGCACGACGCTGCAGTTCACGCTTGGAACGTTTTTCGTCTGGTTTGCATATGTTACTCTGTGGTATACCCGGACGTTGCCAGCGACGTGGCATGAGTCGAGCCTTGGGACGGCGGGCATGGTCGTTGGACCTGTTCTGTACGTGGCTCAGCGGACGTTCTACACTTGATGGCAAGCTCATATTCGGACCTTGAAGGATCTTGTTTGCGCGGAGGATGATGCAGATATGGTACTCGTGGAAGGGCAATCGCGAAGGTCCGCCCCCCCGCTGTTCATCGTACATCACTCGTTCATCTCTCACATACAGAAAGGACGCTAAAGGTGGTCCTCAAGAAGCAACGTGCAACGATAGAAGACATCAAGAAGAAAACGAACTATTACAATACACGAAGTCTCATTGAGAAATACGACGAAGCGCCCCCGGTTTCTCCGGCCGCCACGCCATTGCGCAGGCGAAACGTCCCGCTTCCTTCCGTGCCACAGACCCCACTTGTGCCACAGCCACCACCTCTACCTCAGCAACAACGCTTGCAGACACCCAATGGACAGGCTCCAGGCCCGATGTTACAGCTCTCCCGTGTGTGCTACTATCCGTTAGCCATGTGCTGTGCTAACACGAGCCCATTAGCAACTCCTCAACCCATCCAAGCGGCACGTAAACGCTGGTACGACAAGCTTGCAGACGCCATCCTGGGTGATGACGACGACCAGTCCGCGACTACGACTGCCTCACGCTATGCCCTCGTATGTCAGAAATGCTTCGCTCACAATGGTCTTGTGAAAGAGAGCGTATGGGAGGATACGCGTCAGTCCTTTGTCACGCTCGCGATGTGTTATTTGCTCACCATCACTCGGACAGAATATGTTTGCCCCAAATGCGGCTTCTTTAATCCCTCGGCGCGATCGAAGAAGCGAGCTGCGCAGCGCACCCCTTCACCACCATCAACGCAGCACCTTTCATCTGACCACGTTTCGCAACAGTTGCCATCTCCCTCCAATACCGAAGGTAAGGCAACATCAAGTGACGCCAATCATGTCGAGAACAATGATTCGATGCAAATGGACGTTGAGTGATGTTCGTCGAAATGGGTTGTAGGTTTATCGGCGACCGCTCCTTTGGGTTTCGACCAAGTAGTCACAGTCGGTAGCGCTTTCTCCGGGACGAAATGTAGCCACCGGTGTGCTGTTTGTACATCTGCAATCAATCCATTGCGAAAGTATGACGTGACGGCTGTCACGGTCAAGATCTTAGTGATCGATGTCTTCGACCGACCAACAAGACTCTAGTGAGGTTGTCCAACCTGTGCAGGTCCTCTATTGCGAGAGTACGACACTTCTCTTCTCCTACGTCTTCCGTTCCGCCTGAACGCCTTTCGACCTAGTTTGCACGTTTCCTCCGGAGTACTGCGAATTCGGGTCGAGTCTGACCAGATGCAAAGAATGGTTACACGAGAAACATCCTCAACTGTACGAGAAGTACTACTCGGAAGGTAAGCGGCGCCTTTAACGTCGCCCTATCAAACCCCCGACGATCGTTCCCATCAGAGGCGCTCCAGTCGAAGCTCGGCACGCTCAGCCTGGAGGCCCAAGCCAAGCTCGAGAAGGAGACCGCAAAGAAGGAAGCAAAGGCGGAGGCAAAGGCTGATGCTGCCCTGAAGAAGAAGATGGTGCGGCTTCACGTCCGCCGTTTCCCCTGCCGAGCGCTCGATTTCTGTACCTGACAGGCGTCGCCGGTCACGATCAAGCGCATCGAGAGGAACAAGCGCAAGTTTGTCACGGCTATCCACGGCCTCGAGGTCTTTGGTAAGTCATCTGGTGTGCCTTTGCGAGAGACGGCTTGCAGATCGGCGCCTCGTATGTGACAGACATCGAGTTGAAGAAGGCGGCCAAATTCCTCGCTCAAAAGTTTGCAACGGGCGCGTCTGTTACGAAGAACGCACAAGGACAAGACGAGATCGTCGTGCAAGGAGACGTGTCTGACGAGATTCTGGAGCTGATCGAGAACAAGACGGGCGTTTTCAAGGGGATCCCTGCGGAGAACGTAGAAATAGTGGAAGACAAGAAAAAGAAAGCGGCCGAGTAACTGCGAAATTAATGACCTTGATGCAACAACATTTACCGACATCTCGTGTACATCTCTTCATACAGACGGGTTCATCGGCACCGAATGCGAAACGTTTCATTGTTATCGGTAAAACAAACACTATCGGATTCCGACTTGCCCTTGCACGCTGCGGGTCCGTATAGGAAGGGGGAGCGGAACCTCCCGCATCTGTACATCTCATCTTATACTTCCACGTTGAGCGCTCTCATTCATGCTAGACGACCCAACTCGTCGGCGTCTGTAACGCGAAGCGCTTCGTTGACCGGACAGGGCGAGCTCCCCACCGTCCGAGCTGGATATCATCCGTCAGCGCATATATGATCCCGCCACATACACGCAAACCGAGGGCAACGAATCCTGTATCTCGCGGGTCGCCGAGGTAGCTCGGCAAGATCGAATGGGTTCACCTTCTCTGTCAAGGGATGGCGTATCCCTGTCTCGGTGACTTGGTCTCGGCCTTGGATTTGCGTGCCATCGATGATCGGGACTGTAACGTCGCGGAATGAGGTCATGATGGAGTCGTCGTCACGTCTCGCGAACTCGGGCTGGGTCGGTGAAAGTGACCGTGCGCGCATCTTCGTACAATCAGCTGTTGGTGCTATCGGTGTCTCACGCGAGGTCACCTCGCTGGCTTCAATTGACGGTCATCCAACGCTGTGTCTTGCTCACTGACAACCAGATTACAGGCACTGTTTGGTGAGCTATATTTCAATGCGACGCGTCTGTTCTAGAACGAAGACATCGTGAGCCCGAGGATACATTTTAGACTCGGAAATCACCTATTCGTCAGACTTGTCGTACCTTTAAAGGTCGCCCGGCGTAGCCTAACGCTCGCGTTCCCGACACAGAGAATCCCAGCGAATCACCACCGCACGACCCGCCTTCACACTCTTTCATGACCCATCCCCGTCCGAATCCCCGTCCGACCTTCCCTCTTCCTGAAAACGGTCTGCCTTCCCATTCGCTACAGCGCATCAGCCTCCAAGGCCACTTCCAAGAGCGGCACAACGACCAAGACCGCCACCCGCGCTCAAGGCAGACCCGCTCAAATGTGGTGGACCCCGCGTAGAGTACGACGTAGAGTACGACGTAGAGCGCGATACCGACATTCTGCCAAAAACAGGGTCGCGTGAGGGTCATACATATTGTGGCGTACATACTCACTCCATCACTCACCCTCGCGATAAACGGTTGCATCTTACCTCTCTGCTGTAAACATGAGCGTCGCAAGGGCTGAACATACAGCAAATCAGAGAAGGACCGACCCCGGGCTTTCAAGTTCCACGCCGCTTGAAAAATGAACCCGATGGAGCCCCATACCAGCAAATCAGGTATCCCAGACGGTCAGGTTGGATCATCAGCCATGCAGACACACGGTGCCTTGGCCCCCATATCTTGGTTAAAAATGCGGGGAACGACACTGCGAGGGGAGTTCCAGGTCAAACTCTTTCATCGGTTCTACTTGACATCGCTACCCCACCTTCCGGAGATTGTTGCACTTCATGTTGTCGCTCTCGACGAGATGGCATACGACTTCTCGTGCAATTTCGAAGACCATTGGTTGACACAAAGTTATGGAGGGCACCTGTTGGTGGAAAACGATCAATTGCGAGAATTAGACACGGTAACTAAGACAGATGAGACGATTGTCATAATAACGTGTACCTACAGTCTTCCCTTTCGTCCACGATGTTGAAAGAATTTGAAGTGGTGTTGTTGTTACGTAATCATTTGTACTTTGATGTCATTCCTGCTAGTTTGGCATAATATTTAGTGCAACATTGTTGGCACTTCCGAGTCGACTCCTATCTACGTTTCCTCAACACGAGTCGATTCCCAACGCGCGAAAGGCACTCCAAAAGAATGATTATGCTTTGTCGACTTTCTGCAGCCCACCCAACAGTTCCAGGTCGTACGATTCTTTCCCGCGCAATACACAAAGGCTGTAGTATGACCCTACGACAACCCGATCCACGAAACCCCGTCTCACATGGCGCGGAAAACTACTTTGTAGACGGTGACGACACGCCCCCATCCAACGCCTCTGTATACACGGTGGATGCGACCTCGGACGCCGTGGAGAGTGCATACGAGCCGCCTTCTGGGCCGTGGAGCCGGGCTGGCGCGGGGACGGAGGAGTATCAGACTGTCAACATGGACGCAAAGGTGAGGAATGGAGGAAGGAAGAGGTATATAGAGGACAAGGGCCTGGAGACCAGCAAAACTGACGAGGGTCCGCAAGGCACTTGACGTTTGGGTCGGAGACCCGAGGGATGAGCCCGAGTGCGACGGGTGATGAGGAGCAATTCGTGGGCAGTGATTTTCTACAGGTCTTGACATGGCTTGCTTAACCGTTTCCGACCAGTGTTGTGTCATTTGGGGGTGATCACTTTTCATGTCTTTTCTTCTTCACGTGCCATATATACTGCATGAGGTGCGAGGAGAGGCCATGTGGTCGAGAAGCATATCGGATGATAGGTGAGTGGCCCAGACCGAATATTGAATCTCGGCGAGGCACAAAGAAGAAAGCTAGCGCTTCTCGCGCCATGCTAGACGGGTACGCTGCAAGGGTGTGGTCCGATCCAGACTTTATGCATTCAGGTTTTAGGTATGGGGAGGCAACATCCTTGAGATGGTGTACATCGACGTAGAAAATAAGATAAGTGGGTGTACCAGTAGCCATACGGGTGTGAGCGCTCGTCTGGTGAACGGGCTCGAGAATCGACCCATGCAAATCCCGCGATTACTCAGTGAGCACACTTTCACGGCATGCATCTTGCTAATGCATGATCTCCGCTCATCATTCTTCTCTTCGCTAACCTCCAATTACTCTCCAGAAACGATGGCGGCAACTAGCCCAAGCAAAAGCCACGAACGACGACGAGTTTCAACACGAAACTGGCAATGTTGGGTCTGCGCTCACTGGTGGGCTTGCCAACCACGTTCGCGTCCCCTAAAGCCGAGCTTCCTCACTTGGGGGAACTGTGACCGCATCGGTCAGCGACACTAAAATGTAGGGGTCATACTACCTCTGGTGTATCAATAACGTGCTAATATTTTTGGTACTGCTTGGTACTAGCCTGGTGACCAGTCCGCGGTCGAACGAAGTAGACCATCAATGTTCCTCTATCAAAGGACGTGAGCGAGTACCAGCATGCTAGTTCTGCCACCTTGCGCGCTCCTCCATATCATACAGTAAGGTATACAAGAGAGACTCGTAGATAAAAACTAAGCACCAATGTGAATATAAAGCACTCGTTGATCGAAAGTTACTCCGGGATATCTCACGGCCTTGTTGAGTGCAAATGCTGCATGCCTGTGGTCAAGACGACTGGTCTCGTCGTCCACTAAATGTTTATAAAACGTCGACATGATCTTGTCCGTCTGCTCATCGTCCACCACCCACATCGTCCCGATGACAGAACGGAACCCTGCAAACTGCATCGCAGCCGCCAAATGAATCACCTCGTCTGAACTCTCTTCGTCTCCGACGGTTGTATGACATGCAGAAAGGTACGCGAATTCGGAGTTCTGCAGATCGCAGCCCACGATGTGCTCGATTGTGAACGGTCCGAGCGCAAAGCGAATTTCAAACGGTATTTGACGGTTTGGGAGACCGTGGCAGGCAAAATGGACCCACTCGTTCTTCCCAAACTCCTCGACAACCCCCGAGACGCATGACTCTTCGCCTTCGATTTGCGTGAATGTGGTGAGACCGTGAGTATGCTGACGAACGATATCCAGTTCCGCATGGACGGAGGGAAGCTCGCTCTGTCCCTTGGCGTTTGCTTGACCGATAGCAATGAAACGCCTCGCGTCGCTCGCCGACGCCGACGATTCGCCCCGTCTGGCATGAATGAGAGCACTCAACGTGGGAGTGTACGAGGATATGTACAGATCTGCGAAGTTCCGTTGTCCTTTCCTATACGGACCAGCAGCGTGCAAGGGTAGATCTGAAAACTCGGCAGTGGGACACCACCAGATCCGAGATTTCAATGGATGTATCGTCTGGAGGACAGTAGTGATGAGGGAAACAATATCGTCCCAGAGTTCGCGTAAAATTGGACCAAGTATTTTGGTCATTTCCGACGACGACCTTGAGTGTTTGGTCGAGGCACGCAGGTTTGAAGACAGGTGCCGAACATATTCTTTAGTGATCGACAATGGAACGTGGACAGGGTCTCGGTCTATGAGGACGACGCGGGCGTCACAACCATACAGGCTTGCATTCACAATGATCACAGGCCCACCTCTGGCTGCTCGTTGTAGGTCAGAGAAGAGGGGGGGTAAAAGGAAACGTGAGAAGCCAGGCAGGTTGCGAATGGCGGTCACGAGATTTTGCATTTCGATGTTGAAGTGCCACAGATGTTCGTGCTGGTCAACGTCAGGTGAACCGAGCACGCTGCGGATGCGCGATGCCAAGTGGCTAAACTCGTCTGCTAATGACTTTCCAGCGAGGCCATAGGCAATGACGCTGTCAAGCGGAGAACGTAGATGAGAGAGCTGATTCCAGAACACGCCCTGGCCTTGTTCCAAAAGCTCGAGTGCTTGCTCTGGGGCACGATTACGAAGACATGCCGAAAAGGCATCTACCGCAAGCGACGACGAGTGTGTTTTCAAATATCGAGATGTTGTGGCAATGAGGGAAGAATGGACATATGCTGAACGAGCAGTCGAAGAGATGTCTGATATGCAAGAATAACCGAGGAATGCTGGAAATGTTCAGCATCACGTATCCAGGCTCAAGAGGCAAACAGACCGATCGAAGATACCACGTGGGGTATGTTTGCTAGTTCAGCGTAGAAGGCGAAGAGTTCATTTAGGTCACTCGTCTTCGAAACAGTAAGGACAAATTAAAGGGAAACTTGAAGGTCACCCACATGGTTTCTTTCGGTGCCGAGCTTCTTGTATCGGGCGCAGGGGTGAAATGCAAGGTTATTCAATGATGACGAACAATGGGGGTGTCCTTGTGGACGAAGCTGAAGGGCTTCTCTGTCAAGGACAATCGCCTCTTTCAGATCTTCCATAGTCCCGAGTTTGTCGTACCGAGCTGCAAGATCAACTGCAAGGTTGCTCAAAGACATTGAGCGATCAGGGTGTCCTTGCAGCAGAAGCTGAAGGGCTTCTCTGTCGAGGACAATCGCCTCTTCTAGATCCTCTATGACCCTGAGTTTCTTGTACCGAGTGTGCAGATGAAGTGCAAGGTTAGTCAAAGACGTTGAGCGATCAGGGCGTCCTCGTGGGCGAAGCTGAGGCGTTTCTCTGTTGAGAACAATCTCCTCTTTAGATTCTCCATGACCCTGAGTCTGTTATATTGAGCTCCGAGGTGGGTCCCAAGGTTGTTTAGAGACGCAGAACAATCAGGGTGTCCTTGTGGCCGAAGCTGAAGCACTTCTCTGTCGAGGACAATTGCATCGTCCAGATCCTCCGTTACCCCGAGTTTGTCGTAGCGAGCGCTAAGATAAACTGCAAGGTCGTTCAATGATGGGCGATCAGGGTGTCCTTGTGGACGAAGCTGAAGTGCTTCTCTCCCAAGTTCAACCGCCTCCTCTATATCCTCCATGGCCCCGAGCTGCTCGTACCTCTTGGACAAATGTATTCCAAGCTTCGACAAAGAGACAGCCCGCTTGGGATGCCTAGGTGGGAAAAGTTCCAAGGCTTCACGATCCAGCACAATCGCTTCGTGGATGCACGCAGCTGTTATCGCCCCACCTTCTTCAAACTTGGCAACGAGGAAGCTTGCATGTGAATGTAACACCTCGACTGTTAGTTGATGTCACGAAATGGCAAAATAAACTGATACCTTTCGCATTCACTCTAACCCGCTTACTAGTAACGCAATGGCGAAACTTGTTAAAAAGTATTTGCCGGGCCTACAAGTGATCATCTCGCTACTTCAATGACTCTTCAAAGATGAACCTATCCAGAATTTGTTTAGTTACGGTTCGGATGCAAACCGTCACGCTGGACAAGTTGGTGTCGGGACCACACATCATGATCCGGTGTAAACTACCCACTTTCTCTGACCCCCCCCCCCCCCCCCCCACCCCAACCCTCTAGCCCCCTTCCCTCCCACGAGGCGGCCCCGTGATCTCACACCCG
>JBBPJX010000605.1:0-13139 GCA_038088955.1 Neotropicomus parvogracilis | reverse complement strand
CGCTTTTTGAACATTCACAAAGATACGAATTTGAGAAGAGCTCCGTATCCCTGTTTGGTTTGCATGTAGTGATTTCTTGGGTCCGGCCATCAAAAGAGTGAGCTTACCACTGATAACACCACTACCTGGAACGTCTTTCGCCAGATGAATATGATTCCGCTTCATTTTAGACAGGCCTTGGGTAGCTAGAAGACAGATGGTTTGCTAAAGCGAGAACAAGGTCGTAAGATACGAACCTATCGACTGCCATGCTTGTCGAGTTGTGCCGTGGACTGCCATTGGTATCTCAGATGCTGATAGGATGGGTTGTAGATCAAGTTCGACGTCCTAGAACCTGCACTGAGCGAAGAGCTCGAAAAGCATTGCGGAAATGACAGACCTTCATGGAGTGGCCTTGGTTGGCCCGTATCCACCATACATCTGTACCAGCGGCGGACCCCGGCATCTGTGGCTCAAACAAAAGATTATATCGTGACTTTTGGTCTCGTTTCACGATATCTTGTAGTTGCGTAAAGGTGACCTCCCTGAACATGGGGCGCGAAAGCTACCTGGCAATGTGAGCCCAATATCTCCATGGCACTAATGTTGCAGCTCACCACATCGGAGACTCTGGCGTAACCGTCAGGCCGGATATTCAAACCAGCGGACGCTGCACCATGGCGAAGTAGCCATGAAAGGCTCTTTGATATCCGTATATTTGGGGAATCTCTTGGGTGTCCGCGTAGCTTTGGAGTTGGTCCTTTCTTCGTCGCCGAGGCTTCTTCTTGGGATCGTTGGCTCATTTTCGGGTACCAAAAGCCTTGACCATATAGTTGTCTTCGTCCTCCAGATGCGATCAAGATGCGTCTGACCTCGCTGAGACTGGCAGTGTCGAGGGCGGGGACGATGGCGGTCAACATTCACTGTACAATCGTACAATATGATTCGTTTCTTCCGCTGCTGACTCGATTTGGCTGACTCTATGCGACTGCCTCACGCAGTCAGCCCGTCTGAAACTCCTGGAAGTACCGCCTCGCGATGGCCTTTCGTTCCAGTCTACCTTCTTCCCTTTAAAACAGCACTATGTCCGTCCCTCGTTCGCCAAGGTGGACGGGCCTCAAGGACTACTTTTCGCAGCGCGAAACTCGGTGCTCGCCACCTTCGCGACCGGCGGCTACCACCCCAAGAGAGGACGATCACCCACCAGCGCACACCAAAATCCAAAGTTGGAGCAATTGGGCAGGCCAGAAGATCAAAAGACAGGCCACGGACGTCGCCACCGTCGACGAGGTCCACCTAGTGCCCAGTTGGGCGACCAAGCGCCAACGCGGACCCACGAAAGACGAGCATACCGAGAGTGCGCCACTTGGCTTCTGTTCCAGTTCTGCCATGCTATAACTATCCTTTTGACAGATGCGTTTGATATCTTGTTCCATGTCTCTGGTTTCGCAACGTCTCGCCGAATATCCGAATTCCCAACTCGTTCACAGCGGGCCTTCCTTAAGCTTGCCAGAGGTATGACCGTCGAACGCTTTGGATTTAGAGCGCCGTGCCTTGTTGACCGACATGATAGGGTTCGCATCCATACCCAAAACCCAGTCAATACCGCGCCTCCCAGATACCGAACTGTTACAAGAATTCCCTGAACTGTTACATCTTCCACCCCGGCCCTACGAAATTTCTGATGATTATGAGGTTGAAAATCTCGATGCCCACTTTCGTAACAGTGGGGACCATAGCCACGAGCTGGATGATATCCACTTTGCTCCCCACCTAGTACCACCCGATCCCATACCTGTCGAATTGGCACGTTTGCACGAAAACCTAAAATCACGACTTAGACTCTTCTGGGCGTCGTCATTGTCTTCGCGAAGGATTCAACTCTCCGTCTTCTTACGATCAACCGAACCTAGGTGCCACCAACACCCACCATGGCCCCTCCTAACTCAGGAGATGTTGACCGGCCCGAATGGGCACTTTTCAGGAACGTTTAGTATAAGCTGGAACGATATCTGCACTCATCTTGTTGACACACGCATTGCATCCGATCAAACATTTTTTGCATATGAACTGGTGGTGGAGGCGCAGATCATCAACACGGAGTGTTCGCCGGAGCTCCACGAGACACCCACGGATATCATCCACATACCAATAACTCACTCGGTCGTACGCGTCATCTCCGACATTGATGATACTGTGAAAGTTTCGAGAATCACGGATGGCGCACGTGCGATCTTCAACCAAGTGTTTGTCAAAGATCTCGAAGACTCTATCATTCCTGAGATGGGGGAGTGGTATGATACAATGTGGAAGCGCGGGGTTAGCTTTCACTATGTGGTCCGTCCGCGTTCTCATTCTTCGCCTAAATACTCACTCTATGACAGTCGAATTCACCTTTCGAGCTCCTTCCTGTGATCAATCAATTTATCAGCATTTCGAATCTTCCCCGCGGTTCGGTCTGTCTGCGCTCTTATGCGGGGCGATCGCTTTTCAACGGTCTTCTATCAGCACCCGGAGCTAGGAAAAAGGGAAATGTTATCGATGTCCTAGACCAGTTTCCTGAATCTCAGTTTCTTCTTGTGGGGGACTCAGGAGAGCAGGATCTAGAGTTGTATTCTTCGTTGGCCGCTGAGCGGCCAGATCAAATTGCCGGCGTATTCATACGGGACGTATGCAGCGTTGGTCTCGATTATCCGACTGGGACAAAGGTAGATGACCGGTTGGATAACTCGCCAACGAAGCCCAAAACGAGGACCACTATGCCCTTCCCAAGCAGCTTACCGTCACGCATTATGCCAAAACGTGCATCTTCGGACACGGATGCTTCTCCTGTACACACTGGTGCCATCCGCATTCCTCGACCGACCAAGAAGGGGAGTCTTCCCCCTGCGTCATATTCGTTGGAGTCGTCGTCAGATCTCAAGTTCTTGTCCCGCGTGTCGGAGGATTCATCGTCCTCCATCGTCTCGACGAGTTCTTCCGCGTCCTCGAGTTCATACTCGATGCGCCAGCCACGACCTACCACAGAGGGGGAGAAAAGACGATGGGAATTACAGAACCGGGTGGACAAGGCACGGTCGTTGATGCCGCTGCACATCATGTTGAGAGTGTTCGCGGACCCAAAGGAATGCGTGGAGGCAGAACAAATTATCTGCCAGCTCGTGGCCATGAACTGATCATGGTCGTCTTCGGATAGAGTGTCGCCCGCCCGTCAACCAACTCGTGTTCGTCTCGTGTAAGATGTACGACCGTTGATTCATTTAATTTATTTCTGTTGATGTTCCTTGTGCTTTACGCCCCACGGTTCAGGCTCTTACTTCTTTGTGGAGTTCACCCATGTGACCGTTATTCGCTCAGTTGTCTCTGCTGCGGTGCCTGCGTGCGCGGAGGACACGCCCCCCGAGACTCGCGGGACGCCTCAGGGTGCAATCGACTCTGGACGCATGTTATCCGGACTCTGCTAGCACCCGCGCGCAGACGACGAATTTGAAAGAATCAAATTGGTTGCTATCTCGTGGGTACTGTACACACGGCAAAGGATGCTGACACGGAACTAGGACCTGAGACCTCCGTGGAGATTTCCGCCACTGCTCTGGTTGCTAGCGCAGGTGGCCTGGCTCTGCGTCGTTCCTCTGGTGTCACTCGCGGCGACCTGGTCATTCGGTCTCGCCGCATAGGGTCGTTTGATCGTGCCATTGCAAGAGATGGTGTCGCGAACCTGATGGACGGTCAGTCTTGTCCAAACTCCGGACTGAAGCTTCTGCGAACGAAAGCCTACTTGTGTAACGCGCATTGTTCAGTATTTAAATATGATGGTTTGAGAAGAGAGACGTTGCTTGCTTCTGCTGTGAGGTAGGTAAGCATCGTCAAAGGCGACGAGAGATCGAAGAATTTGCTGACCAGCTAGTGTGTGTGTGGATTATTAGTTGGCTTGTCTTCTCCACGAGATACGATCCCTCTTTATACCTGGTAGGACCTCCCATGTCCAAGGCGCTTCTCCTTTAGTTCTCAAGATCTTCACAGCCGAGAAGGGAAACTCGCAGGGGCGCCATGAACCGAATATCTCAACGATCAACTGGCTTACTGATACAGTGCTCGTCCCTCGTTCTTCTCCGTTTGTCACTGTGCGCCATTGTCGAGCTTGACGGAAATGAAACCCTCAGCCCTCGAACCAGTGCGGTCGTTCTTGATAACAACGCCAAGTCCCCTATCCATCATGAACCATGCGTGTATGAAGAAACCACCTTTGAAATTCGGAGTCGCCCGAACGCCACGAGCAAGGACGGACCCGTCTCGGTCAATCACCGCGAAACGTTCTCCTTTGGCTGCGCGCTGATTCCACCAGGCCGCCACCGTACCTGTGCGAACCTGGTGTCACTCCCGAGGTGATCTTTGAAGGCGGGGGCAGGTCAAAGTTAAGTTTGACGCACCTGAGCTTGGTTACGATCATCTCCGTGCTCCCTTGTGCTGGGTGCCAAAGAAGACGGGGTGGGGCCCCGATGCGGCAGCACTACAAATTCGAACCAACGCCGTGCTGGGACGAACAGCTTCGTGATGATCGATGAATCCTTGGGCCATATCATCAATGAAGACATCGGGATTTCCCACCACAGGTCGGCCTCGCATTTCAGATTGTAGTGTGAGAAGACGGGGAACAATGATCAGGGTAAGGAAGCTTTCCCATCATCATCTTCATCACATCAACATCATCAGACAAGTTTGAAACGTCACTTGGACAACACCTGATAGATGTTACCAAGCGATCCTATTGTAATCTTCGGAGTGCGATGTCCCCGGGACACGAATTTGAGTGCGGTCCATCCTCGAGTCGCGTGGCGTCAACCGTGCAGGTCTACGATGCTCGACCACATGAATCAACTTTGCAGGAAGACGAAGAACTTAAACAACCTGTTTAAGGACCATGACGGGTGACTTGCATGCAGACGGCGTTGATGAACGCTCCATCAGTGGCAGAGACGTACCATATCCAGCAGTGCGTTCGGAATATACTTGACGCCTGAAAGTTCGCATCATCAAAATGTTTGGATGGTACTCTGTCGTCAATTGGAGTGAGCGGCACGCACAGATTGGCAGACGATCCGAGGTGTCAAAAAGGCAACGGGATTCATCGATTCATCCGCCGTAGGGATGAACAGCGCAGAGCCTCGAAAGTCATTGCTTTTGGTTCCTCAGGCCGAACCGCCCAGTGGCCGAGCGAATTCCTTGAATTTACTGAGCGCGATCTTATGGACACAAACCGAATGATGGGTTACCGACGACGACACCTCCCAAGATACCAGCGGAAGCGGCTGAAAAACTGCGAAGCGGCCCTCTTAGTCATCTCGGCCCTCAAGCCTCGTCTCACGTCCTCTCCCTCTCGACGTCTTCCCAACCCTCTTGTAGTCTCACGCACCCCGATCATCTCGCGGACCCAACCACACCCGACAATGACAACGACAGCGGCGGGGCAGGGAACCCAACCGCACGACGACGACGCGCACGCCCATGTTCAATGCTAGGCGTCGCAACGGCGGCGGCGACGTGCTTGGGACCCAACCACACATCACGGCAGCAGTGGCGGCGGGGATGGCACAGAGGACCCAACACGGCGACGACAACGCACGCGTGCCCATGGTCAATGTCACGGCACCACGAGGACAATGGCGATGGTGGGCACTCACCATTCGCCTCGCCCACTGTTCGAGAACCACGGTCCCTATCCGTACTCATACCCTTGCACGGGTACCTGGTGCGACAGGGGCATGTGCGTGGCCAATGCCATCGCTCAACGACGAGGTGACGACGAGGTGCGCGCGGCCAACGCTATCGCACGACGATGAAGACGACGGGTGTTACGAGGGTGTCCCAAGTATGGGTATCCGCGCGGGTATCATATCCATGCTACCTCGCAACGACGGCGGTGACAGTGATAATGGGGATCCAACCACACGACGACGACGACAGTGCAGAAGTCCCAACTGCACAACGACGACAGTGCGTGCGCGCGCATGACCGATGGCACGACGGGGACGGCAGTGCTTGGGACCCAACCAGACACGACGACAGCGGTGGCGACAGGAGACCTGGCCGTATGAACGACGACAACGCGCGTATGTCCATGGCCGATGCCACGGTGCCGCGACAATGATGGCGACAGCAGTGCTGGGGACCAATCTACACGCGATGATGATGGTGCAGGCAATGATGGCAATGCTAGGGACCCAACCACAATGACATTGACAACATGGATGTAGCACAGTCTTGCATGTAGTTGATAATAATGTATTGTTAAACCGGGAAATTTACGGTGCGGTGCGGTGGCGTTGCGGTAAACGCTGTAAACGGGATTCACCTCGGATGTCGCAGTGCGACAGAAATGAAAGCTGTTTCCGAGCCATGACATATCCTAGGCAATCAATCAAATTCTCCAACCATCGACGGAGAATGTCGAGGACATCCGCCGTCTGTCCAACCGTGGCATAATCGGAACGAACATCGGCAACTATGGACTTTCTATGAGAATGGATCTCATTTTGCTAGGACACTATTCAGTTATATTCATTCTCGAAGTCTGGAGTTTCGATCTACGTGACTTGGCTTGCGTATCGAGACGGTAATCATCTAATGGATCCAGAGACTTTGACGTTCAACGCCAGCCTTCCTATTCGTCAATCAATCCATCGCTTCCGACGCCAAACTTGGCCTGCCGATATCCCCCAGGGTGATGTCAAACATCCCTGCTGCTCTCAACCTGTCCAAACGAGGCTCCTCAATTGTACTTAGACGTGAATGCAGCTCTTCAGAGTGCGCTTCGAGCCAGAGCGACTCGAGGACGCTTGTTCCAGAGACCAGTTGCCTGCGTTCTTTGGAGGGTCCCTTTCCAATTATGAATGGCACCAGGATGAGAGCAATGAAGGATGCCATCGATAAGAAGAGAACCTGTTGTCCAACACGTCATCCGTCACGACTGCTAGTGAGATCGAATTTTTGTCAGGGGGAATGGACATGACGTACGGGTATTGGGTTAATCTGAGTACGAACAAACCAGCAGCGCCGCGCGGACGAGCCATCAGGATGGATACCAGGAGAGGGAGGACCGACTTACATGAAGTCGCCATTGCAGCACATTCCTCGTTGCTTGACTTTCCCCTATATCGCGTTTAAATCCGTCCGCGTCTCCGATTTGGCCCACTGGCATAAAAGGTGAACATAATGCATCAATGAGTAAGCGAGCGCGCCAGCCGGACGGAAGTGACATACAAAGCCATAAAAGTGTTGCTGAGGCTTGTGCAATTGCATTTTCTAGCTGTGATGGGGTGAGTGTCTTAGAAGGGTTGGCGCTTGACTGGGAGACGGAAGTTGCATTGGCAAGTGTCAAATTCAACCCAAGCAAGTCCATCACATAGCTGTCGGATTTCATCATCAGCTTCTAGATGCATCGCGGCCTGAAAAGGCGACTTAAGAGTGACCAGGCGCTCACCTGTCCAAGTTTGAAAACTGCGCAGAGGAGTTCCCTTGAGGAAACACCTTGAGCATGCTGGAAAAAAAAAAAAAGTTATTGTATGCAGTCACTATCTGTAGGCCTTTAGATAAGCTCGCGCCGAATGCATGTGTGAACAGGTACCGCAACACCGAGATCTGTTGAATTGCCCGGAGACCATACCGACCAACGGGTGCCGTTGGACAACCTAACCTGTTCCATGTTTGAAGTAAGTATGTCTTCTTCTAATTTCAGTGTGGTGGAAAATGTTTGTGTGTTGACGGAACAGGCTGCAACATGGGTCACTGTCTTTGATATTTGAGGTTTCCCACCTATCGTTACAAGTGACTTGTATGCGAATTCTTGTAAAGCAGAACGCCGTACTCACCTGTTGGCACGTATGTCCAATTCATGCTGGCAACGGCAGTATCGTGGACAGACTCGTCCACGTCCATCGCAGTTGTGATCATGTAGAATAGAATCCCATCGTACCCCGAATTTGGGCCAATCCAATAAACGACATCCTTCCCTGTAACGATGTCGACGTGAGTGGTTGTGGTATTAGGCATCACACTACGGCTCACATATCGGAGAATAAAAGGTGAAATTCCCACTATCGGTTTCGTTCAGGGAGAAGCCGATCTGATACGAATCCATATCACTTGGATACGAAATCGTGAGATTGGGGACCAGTCCACACTTCACGTCGAACGTCGTCGCGTTGACAGGTGCCTCCGAAAATGTAGTCGCATCTCGAGGTACATCGTAAAGGGTACTGTTTGATAAACCGTACGTGGTCACGCCTCCGTTTTTGTAGATGGAGCTTGCAACGGGAATAACGACATTCCAAGTCAGATTGGTGAGATCAACAGCGGGTCCAGGTAGGGCCAAGTCCATGGGAAGAGCGCCAGCAATCACCGTGCTGTTGAATGCTTGCCACTGCATAACAGACGACGAGCCAATGTGTAGGACTACCATTGAAGTGAGATAGGTAACAACACCTGTTACCTCCCAAAACGATGCCAATGTTTTGTGTTGTTGCCAGAGGATATAGATTGAGGTGCCAACACCGGTCCACGCTCTGGATACGTCATGTACAGTGGTGAGTTTTCGTTGCTCACCAACGATCCTGAACAATGCAAGTCGCTGCGTGACAACGACCAACAGTGCAGAATATAACTAAAACGAGGAACATTGAGGGATAGCATTCCGAAATATGATTTTGACATGCCGTGTAAATTGCTTGGAGGAGGGCACTCAAACCAGTTGTCATTGCGTTACTCTCAAACGGAATGATGGCAGCGTGTTCAGGATGGTAAACGAGGAGGATGAGAAGGGTGACATGCAGGGCTACAAGCACGACATGAAGTACCTGGCACCAGTGGTAGCTGCCAGTGTGAGAGGTGTTCAGTGTATGAAGTGGTTTGTCTTCGTGGTACAAGCTGCCCAACTCGCCGTAGGGAACCTCAGACACTGTTGCAACCATAGATCAGACGGAATATCATTGTGTGTTTGGGTCGGAATACACACCGGATCCTGGCAAAGGTGCCCGAGGCTTGGGGCTGAAACTTCTGGCATCATTTAATGGAACAGTCGCATAGTAGATCTTGCCACTTTCATTGCTTGTCCGTACCCATGTAGAGCATGTCCCGACAATGGTTTCAAACATTGACAAAGCACGTAGACCATCCACAGACGGGTTTTGTATATCCCTCAGATGCTCATGGAAAGTCAGTGAATGTGATCCAAACCACATTGTTTCCAGCACACCAGCAGCAGATATTGCTGCTGGTTGCTGTGTATTATGGTCTCCAGACCAAATCATGCAGACCACCAAAACACATAGGACAGCTGATGCACTTAATGCAACAATAACCTTTGTCTATGTGAGTTTCATCCTACAAAGCTTCTACTACATGCTCACTGGAAAAAGATTGATCTGCAAATTATGTAAGCATCACCAAAGTACCCAAAACAGCATTATTAAGGCATACATTCAATCTCCATTGCGAAATGTGACTTGTGATTTGGCCTTCTTCTGTTTGTCTGTCAAAGCCTCCTCTAGCACTACCCAGTTCTCCAGCTGTGTGATTGGTCAGGTGCCCTGCTTACTTGTATATTTTAAAGAATGACCTAGCCATATAAACTCAGTGGAAATTTGTGAAATGACACTTTCAAATTTATTCCTATCCAGCAACATTGGGGTGGTGTACTGTGCAAGATTTTCTTCATTGCAGGAGGAAAAATTCATGCCAAGAAGAGTTGTCATGTATCTAGGATGGTTGTTGACTCAGATAAAAAAACATTTTTGGAGATATCACCCACATATTGAAGATTGTTCCTCCTTGATGCACAATTGATATTAGCTTCATATCAGTTACATCTTGGTCAATAACAGGCCAACAATAGTATTCAGATTGGGGAAGTGAGTTGGCAGAATACATTGCAGAGGCAATCTGTCCAACTTTAGTTAGCCCATAGTTATCTATTCTGTAGAATTGACACACTGCAGAAGTGAACTCCAAGTCACCATCAGGTGAGAAAACTGGCCAAGCCACATCAGTTGGTTGCTTAGCCAAGGCAAGTTGATTTCCAGAAGGATCAAGAGTGACTTTGTGGGATGTTCTCTTCAAGGAGCATGCCACAAGGGACATGGGTGTTGAGAAATTCTGCATAGTAGAATACATCTCTGAAGGAAATAAAGTACATGTCTTAGCTGTCAGGGCCAGACATTGTAACTAATCACTTACCTGGATTAATATTGAATGTCCCATTAACATAAACAGGATTGATGTCAACAACAGAATCATCAATTTCCATTGCTGTTGAGACAAGATAAAGCATTGTATTTGTGTAGTTTTCTGACCGAATATACTAGAGAATTTTTATTGTGGTAGAGCAAATAGGAAACTGAACACTCACTTCAAATGTAGATAAAAGCACAATTTCATTAGATACTGTTGTTGTGCTTTAGTACTAGTTGTTTGTGATCTGAAGAAATTGCCTTACATGGCAGGGCAACTATCTGGAAACCAAGGGGGTGACCATTTGGCAGCATACTGCTGATGTTCCACATAACAGAATCACTTGTTCCAGTTTCAACCACTGATAGGTTCCTAAGAAGACCACAGTGTGCATTTATTGTTGTTGCATTGACACTAGCATTGACAAAACCCTGTGTTGGAACATCATACAAAGTATTCCTTGCCAATCCATTGGTTTTATTGCCATAAAAGTTTTGCCTGAATGGAGCAAGGGAAGTGATTGTCTCCCAGTTCAATGAATTGAGGTCTACAGATGGTCCAGGCCAAGTGGCCACTACAGGGACTGTCCTTGTCATGGTGTCATTGAAGGGTTGGAGCTGGATTACAGTTGACGAGGCAACATGAAGAACCGAGACACAGAAAAAGTAAGCCGTGATGATAGTGACTGACAATACTGACGAAGCGACTTTTGATTGTGACCAGAGAGTGGCTAGAGCGGGACCAAGTCCATTCCAGGCGGCACATATGTCATGAATCTGTGTCAGTTTCTTCACACTGGAAAAAGTGGCCGACAACACCAAGTCTTGCGTGACAAAGACGAGGAGGGCTGTATAGAGCTGAAGACGTATTTGTCAGTTATAGAAGCACGGTCCGACGCCCTGTTCACTGCACAACATACCGTGTAGAATGCTTGCAGTCCAACACTTAACCCAGTTGTAATCACTTCATTGCCAATTGAAAATGTGACCCGACGCTCTGCATGATTCGACACAGAAATGGCAAGCAGGACGATATGAATGGCGACCAAGAAGGCGTGCAAGGAGTAACAGATAATGCGCTTCTGAGAGCGTGGCTTGTTGACGTTGTCGTCTGACCAAGCCGACGTGACTCGGGGCACTAGAATCAGCCTAGGATTGCCCACCTTTATGAACCGAGTCCTGGAGTGTCGAGAGCGAGGCGTTCATCTGAAACAAGGGAATATCATCTTGCGGTGGAGTCGAACGCCGCCTGCCAAACACTGGCAAGCGATACCAGGAGGGAGAATTAGGGGCCATGACCATAACCTATGGCACAAGGAGCACGACAGCTGGAGGAGGGTCAGCAAGCGTTGACCGAGGACAGGCAGAATCAATGTTCGAGCATTTCTTCCCATCAAGTTACCGTGGTGATTCTTTCGTTTGGAACTGTTGGTAGCAACCGACTAATCTTAGAAGTCCTACCGACCACAATTCCTTTGCCCCTGATCGAAACCGTGGTCCTCGGGTCTGCGCCAACGCGTTCCCATGGATCACCGTACTGGAAGTCGATCTGTTCTTTGAAGACGAGGTATGGGACGAAACTTCAAAATTTCCTTTCGTGTTGCGCCTGGAGCTGAAGCGAGCTGGTTGAATATAGAGTGGAAGCGCTAATGGGTCAAGTTTTCTGCTCACTGGACGTAGTTTAATCAACACACAGGTCGACATCGGAAAGCTCCGGACCCCAGCGAATATCTGGATCACCGCGGTGATCCAGTTGAAACGTCAAGATTATATTTTTACCTCGTGGTGCCCCTGGTATATACCGGTCGCATCCTCGCAACAGTGGCAAGATACGAGAGGACCAGTTATAGTGTCCTCTCAGCTTGATGTCCCAGTTGCACGAATTGCATCAGCCGCAAACAACGAAGGGAGAGCAATAACAGTCGTCGTCGATACACCGATAACACAACAATCAGAAAGCGAGAGATGAATTACATGTAAGTTCAGTTCGGGCAGTCAAGATCCCGCGTTTGCAGTGCAAACGCAGAGCTTCCTCTTCAGATGGTTGCTCCAGTGTCCTGGCACGCCCTTCCGGCCCGATACCAGGAGGGGGGATCAGTAACCATGAGCACGGCAACTGGAGGGTCGGCAAGCATTGACCAAGGGCAGGCAGGATCGAAGCTCGACCATTGCTTCCCATCTAGTTACGGCGATGATTCGTTTCACCTGGAACTGTTAGTAGCAACCGACTAATCACCGACCATGGTCCCTTTGCCTACTAATCGAAACCGGTGGGTTCGGTTCTGCGCCAGCACCGCACCGAAAGATGACCTGTTGTTTGAAGACGAGGCGTGGAACGCAACTTCAAAATTTCCTTTTCGTGTTGCGCCTCCTGGCGCTGAAACGAGCTGGTCGATTGTTGAGTGGAAGCTAAGCTAACAACATAGCGATCAGAAAGCGAGAGAAGAATATTCAGTTGCTGGATTATTTACAAAATGGGTCTAGTCCAAACTGGCATTCTGTAACTTACATTATTCGACGGCTGGAACATCTGCTTCACCCTCGAACGTAGTCATGGTCCCGTGTTTGCAGTGCAAATGCAGAACTCGAGCGTTCCGTCGTCCACCGGTTTTTGACAACCTCCGTTTCGCCAATGAAGTGCCGGATAGACTCGAGCCCTGGCATATGTCCTTGAGCGAATCAGGGTAGGTCACCCAAGATCATTGGAACTTGGGATACAAGCGCAAGAAGATGATGATAGACCGAAAAGTCGTAGTGCTCCGCATCAGAGTTGTAGTAATTACTTGTCATTGTCATATTGTCAGCCTATACGTCCTACAACCATCCCCGAAAATCTACTAGTAACATAAAACTACGGAAGAGAATGAACGAGAGCGATCGGAACGCTACGTACGATACGATGTAAGTAATTCGTGTCAAGTCAGGTCTGTCTGTCTG
>JBBPJX010000604.1:0-13146 GCA_038088955.1 Neotropicomus parvogracilis | reverse complement strand
CTTCCCCCCCCCCCCCAACCCCCCCCCCCCCCCCCTCCTTTTTTTTTTTCTTTTCTCACTTCGTTCCGTATACCCTCATTTCTGGCTCAGTCACTTCGGCCAGAGGAGTTTTGGCCTCCTCCCACATGATACCTATTTATTACCCAGACATCAGCTTCCATGTAGCCATCTTTCAAACCCACACATACATATATTTGTAGCGTTGCCCAAAATTACTGTAGCCTAGCCATTCACACGACCAATATGAACACATGACATGCCGCAGCGACTTTATGTAACGTGGCCGCCGGAGGTGTCGACTCCATCAAAGAAATTTGGAATCAGAGGGCACGTTGGCACCTCGTGCTGATCAGCACGGATCAGCGGTTCATATTCTCATCACGCCGTCAGATGTCAGCTCTTACATCGACGTTGGTTGGCAGTTCGGAAATTGGCTCAGACCGGGGAAAGGCATGTTGCCAGACTACCCACCGACTGCTCACCTTGTACGAAATGCCATCATCTTGGGGTAGTTCCCTGAGCTACGAGAAACCTTGAAAAAGGGAGCTCCGTGAGCCCTCGAAAGGCACCATCGAATGTAGCGGTAAAGATGCTGGAGACGGGCTTTTAGCGTGAGTACCAAATCACTGGCCACGTGGTCATGTAATGTAACCAGCCAACCTTCTGTAACCACGTTTGGGATGTGTGCACTCACATGTCACGGCCAGCATGTCGTCCTCCCACCACTCTTGAAAACCTCTCAATTCTTTCAAGGGTGAGACTAGCATTCTGTCGTCAGTTTTGCTCACCACACTAAACCATGGAGAGATGTGTATCGAGCCATCACTAGTACACCGATTCAAGTCAACGTGATACAGTTGGTGTAGCGACACCGGCATAATCATGCCCCATTGGATAACCCGGCAGTCTGGAGGCACTTTTCGACAGTTTCCAAAAGCGTGGGGTTCTCAAGCGCAGCTGCGACCCGTTCCTTGTCGTTAAGTTGCTTGTTCACTGGATGAAGAGTAAGCCCCGAAAAGGTGCTCGTATTACAGGAAGAGGAGAGCACACCTGCCAGTTCGCTCTGATGGGAACCAGGCTTTACGCGGATATCGACCTTGAACCTCGGTGGGAGACTGCGCAACAATCTCACCCGGATACACAGCCCTGAGGGTCCGTTGTAATAAGCCCGCATCAACCGCGAAATGGAAAGGATAGGACCGTACCGATGAGGGTCGACATGCCACAATGCGGTACCGTTGGTGTGAACTCCACGACGATGTGGTTTTCTCCAACCTCGATTTGTTCGGTTGATACCACACGAAGCTCCTCCAAGCTGTTCGGATATTCAGGGTCGGAGATAGACCTTATAAGCTCTGGAGCGGGGGTCAAAGATGCCCCCAAAGAGGTCGAGCAGGATTACCGAATATTTCGTCCTGGTCGATCGGTTCGACATCAAGAGTGTCGCTCCCGTCCTCCTCGTCGACCACCCAGAAAGATTGCCCAGCTTCAAATCGTGACCTCCGGGCGGTCTTACGCGACGCATAAATTGTTGGATTTGCGTTGAATATTTGTACACTCATGGTTGTCGACGGCGACTATCTCAGAATCTTGTCCGACGGACGGAGAGATCTATGTACACCTGTCACGCCAACGCATCGCGTCACAATATCACGTGGTATTTGTGACGTGACAAAGAAGGCAAGCCTGCCGTACGCGACAATTAGCTGAGCCTCTCCTTTTCGGTACTCAAAAACGTTCAGGGTCTGTATACAACTCGAGTCGTCCCTGTCGAGTCAAACATGCCGCCAAAGGTTTGTCGCGCCTTTTCCAAGTCATAATGTTCACATTCGTTGTCTGTGTAGCGCAAGCGTGTCGAGGGTGACGCGCCTGGCGAAGGCCCGACGACGCGATCGACCAAGAAGTCATCTAGAACGAGTGGGATCTGTGCTTTTCAGGGTCACTATCCTGTGCTGAACGACCGTCTGCGCAGCCCGGGAAAAAAATGGTGCGGCCGACGTAACTAGCAAGGCAGGTGCATCGTGCGTGGTTTCTGCTACCGCCTCCGTATGATGGTGTCCAATCTACGGTCTCTTAGTAACTCCGTAGAGGTCAGTCCGTTGTCGTTTGCCTCGGAGGACCCTCTGTCGTTCAACAACGAATGCGCATAGCCGCTACCCAAGAAAACCAGAACGAGGGGAAAGACAAGCAGCACAGTGGCCAACCAAACGCGGGTGTTAAAGTCTGGGTAGGTCTACGTAGCATTGACTGCACACAGCCGCGACACTAATTCACGCGGCCTAGAATCGATGACGTAAGCTATCCGGATTGGTTACCCAAATTACTTCCAGTCAACTTGCCGCCGTGACAGGAACCCCTCAACTCTACCACGAGTCAACAGCAGAGCGAGTAAGTCAGCTTTGGTCCGTCTAAACTCCTCGTCGCTACTCCTCGATCACCTCTGTATCCACCACCTCAGCTAGGGTAATCAGGTTCAATCAACGCCTGATTACCCTCCCGCATGCGCCTCTCGTCCTTCTTTTGTTGTGTTTCTAACAGCTCCCAACTTAGTGATGAGTTGGACGTGCACAAACAAGCTCCCGTGGGTTTACATCGCGCATCAACGTGCTACGCATTGACATTTCCGCTATCGACGCAGTCAGCGATACTAACCAGGATGGTATATACAAAACAAGGAGCACAAGCACTTTTCAAGAATTTCGCGGATGATGACGATCCTGATGTCATAGGACCAGGGGGTGTAGAAAAATTATGCACAGAGGCAGATATACCACTGGAAGGCGCCCAGCCCCTCATCCTGGCATGGCAATTCAACGCTCAGGAGGTGGCCAAACTCAGTCGTGCGGAGTGGCTTCAGGGAACAGAGGCTTTAAAGTACGCGGTGAAACCATTCCAGTTTCCTGCACCTTGGCTCACCGAGTACACTAGAATTTCGTCATTACCGGTCTTGGCAATGGCATTGAAGGAGTTAGATGACCTGGTGGTTCATGACAAGGAACCGAAGACATCGGTTCTGTCTTCCGTCAAGAAGCGGGATGCAGTCGACTCTCAGGAACCCTACAACAGGACTCGGTTCTTGCAGTATGCATCGAATCGCAATGCTGCCTTTACAGAACTATATCAGTTTTGTTTCACGCTTTCTAAACCACTGTGTGTACCAGGCTCCTTCCCTCTACACGTGGTGACCTTGCTCCTAGACAAAGCAGGAATCTAGACATAGAGGTGACTAACTTCCCATCTACCGTGTTTCGCCTGTCTTGATGCAGCGAATAGACAGCCACGGCGCTATGGTCTGTATTACTAGCTCCGCGATATCCGATCGCCACCGAGTTGGTCGAGTTCTTGAACGTGAGGGAGGCGTCCTAACTCCCAGATCGCTGTCCTAACTCCCAGCAGGAAAGTCGATCCTACAAAGGCGCCAACAAAGATATTTGGAACATGGTGGATATCCTTCAGTAATACAATTGAGGAGCCGACAGCTCAACCTGAGATTCTAGGTGCACGAGTTCTGCCAAACGATCAACGGGGAGCTTTGCAACTACGAAGCCGACGGGGTACGTCCTTTCGTTCCATGCGCACCCGCAATGTTCGCAAATCCTTTTTCCAGGCATGGCCAACCATGTTAGATGACTTTGTTGTATGGAAGAGAGATCGGATGGCGCGATCGACAGACGGGACAAAGGACACGCCATGATGACCCAGAACATGCTCTACATACGACGCCGCTTGGTAGATTGCATGCAGACCCTAGCACTTCCGTTCACGTATCAGTTGAGAGAGAGGTCCGTTTAGCATCTTACATGACAACCCGCGTATCTACTTGTCCTCTCTTCGTCTCGGTCTCGGCATGCTAGAGAGTGGCAGCGATTGTTCCTGTCGTGCCCAGGTGGGGAGACCGTGTTTCGGGGGCGAAATGCAACAGAGGACGCCGGCGAGTGGCTTCCTCCGCCAGGCGTTTCCTGCCGAGGTCGAAGCGCGACGCCCGCTTGTCGGGACGACCTCCCCAGGCTCCATCGCGTCGAGGCGTGAAGCTGACTGCGTGGGGGAGAGGCGGAAGACCGAGCGACGCTCGGACTGCTTCCCATCTGCCGTGTATGCGATTGGAACGAGGGGTAAGCGGATCTGGTTTCGCGTTCGCTTGAGCGGGGTGCGTCGGCCAGTTTGAGCGGATTGAGGACGAGGGCGATGCGACGCGTCGAACAAGACCAGTTGCGAGAGAGAGGAGAACGAGGAAGGCAACGAGTCTATGGTATCCGTGTTGACCAGCCATGACATGGTTGCTACTCGAAGCGTCGCGTGGGTAAACTCGTCAATTGCGAGCGTCGATGGCTACATTCTCGACAAAGTCCAGCGACTCAGAAATCGTCAGCCTCGACTGGTCGCACTGCCTCCATCTTCTCCATAGCCTCCTTCAGCTCCGTCTCCGCAAAAACAGCTGCCTCCTTCGCAACCACAAGTTTCTTCTCAAGCTCGTCCGCGCTCATTAACCGCGCCTTACCATCCCGCTCCACCATCCCGATACTATCGAACCGCTTTAGTGTGCTTCCGACGCGGGGCAGGAACCCATGGCGATCCCAACCACTATCGTTGAACGCGAGGACAGCGCGGACAGCGGCCGTGTTAATATCGCGGTGAAGTTCCTCCAGCTTCGACAGCTGCACTTCCATCCAGCGGGCGCGACGCTCAAGGGCAAGCGTTAGCGCGGCGACTTCGTCCTCTTTGCCCGCCGCATCATCACCTGCGTCGTCCAGGAAGTCATCACCTTTGAGCATGTCCCTGAGAACACCGTCAAAGGAAGAGCTGTCATCCCATGTCGTTCGAGGAAGAAGTCGCAACAGATCAGAAATCGTCTGGGTCAATGTCTCGAGGAGCTGTTGAAACGAAGATACTGCGTTGTCTATGGAGCCAGAAGGCATGTTGGTGGCAAACGACCCACCGCCGACTGAAAGAGCCGACAGAGCATGCACCAGGGGGCCATACTCCAAAGGCATTTTTGCAGCCGGGTTGATCTTCTGCATGTCAAAGAATGGGTGATTGGGAAGGTCCATGGATGGATACCTGATGTCGAGCTCGTCCAAAGCATCTGCAAGCGATGTCCGTTCGATCGGGGACATTCGATCGACAGATTGTGCCCGAGACACGCTAGGGCTCGGTGATACAATCTCGCTGCTCTTGCCAGTAGGTGCCGCTGGTGTCTCCGAAGCGGCGACAGATGGTGCAGCCGACATTTCATCGGCGACAACTTCATTGTCCTTTGGGATCTTGATGGGACGGGTAGTTGATTTGTTCTTTTTGGGTAGCTTTGAACGGATGGGAGCCTGAACGACTGGCTCTGGCACCTTGGGAGAAACAGGCGTTTGTTGCTTTTCGGCGCCACTCTTCTTCGGTGTCGTAGGAGCCTTGGAACTTCCACCTGTCTTCACCTTCATCCTTTCCCTCTCCTCCTCAGCTTCTGCACGTTTTTCCTGTTGTGCTTTCGCAACCTTCGCCTTCTCTGCTTGCGCAGCCTTCTGCTGAGTGGCTCTCTCCTTCTCAAGTTTCTCTTCCTCAGCTTTCCCTATTTCCATTTCCTTTTCTGCCATCCCCGCCTTTTCCCTGGCCTCTCTTATCGCGGCCAACCTTTCCTGCTCGGCTGCCTTCTCCTGAGCAAGCCTGGACTTCTCAGCAGCGCGTACGGTAGCCTTCTCCTGGGCTGCTTTCTGTCGCTCGAGTGCACGTTCAGCGGCGGCAGCATTCTTGGCAGCCTTGCGCGCAGCCTTTGCTTGCTGTTTACTAGCATCCTCCGATTTTGATACTTCGACAACCGGCATTTGCACCTCGGAAGGGGTTGCAGGGGTCGTAGAATTGTCGGTCACCGTGCCGAGGGCTGGAAATTCCGTGGAAGATAGGGTAGGCAATGGGGAGGGCGGAATAGAAACGGAGGCTGGGGGCGCGTCAAGAAAGCAAATGTAGCAAAGAAAAGTTCGTCAGTATCCATCATATCAACTGATTAGGAACAGGAATGGGGGAGGGATCAGGGATAGTGTGCAAGAGGCTGTGGATGATGGATGCGCATGACTAACAAAATTTTGGGTACAAGTTCGGAGGGGGCCATGAATGATCGGCATCATCATCATGAATAAATACTAATACGTCTCCTGCAGCTTCACGAATTCATGGCGGCACGACGAGTGGATGATGACGGGGAAAGAGGCAATGGGTCAAGAGCGACGCATTCATTCAAAAATCATGGTCGTTGATAATATTTCCGCACTGAAAGCACGGCACTCGGTACGCTGACCTGGGACTCCCTCCCCTAGACAAAGGAAAGACACTCACTGTTGATGAGGGGTAGTTGACCATTTGAGAAATCTGCCGACAGCTCGGCAACGTTGTTTCCAGTATGGTTAATAGGATGACCCGGAGAATAGCCCAATCCAGGAGGGGCCCCGATGGCCATATGTAGTGGCGCATGGCTTATTCCGACAGCAGAGGGGGTCGAAGGATACGAAGTATTGGAGTTTGCAGGGATCGCTGAGGGGAGCACGGGTGAAGCAAATCGAGCAGACATAATAGCCGGATCGTTGAACGGTTGGCTCTGTGCATATGGATAATGCTGTTGCTGATCTACGCCTTAATCGGGAAAAATGGTCAAATATGAGAAAGGAACATTAGTTAAGATTGCAAGGGCAAGAGTACAAAAGAAGAAATCGTCAATGTTTGCAATGTCACGTTATACGAAGAGAAGTCTCCTACCAGGGGGACCGTTGGGCATTACACTCGCTCGCTCACGACTGGACTGGATAAACTCGCGAAGCTGCGCCTCGCTAACGATGTTATGATCGTAGGGCTGGAAGCGCGCATGCTGCTGCTGTGGTTGTGACTGCGGTTGGGGTTGTGTTGCCGAGATATGCTGCACCGATGAAGATGTCGCATACCCATGCTCAATATGCGAGGATAAATTCCAGTGGGGTTGAACGGATGATGTGGTCTCACTAAAGAAAGACTGGTGGCTATCACTTGCGCTAAGCGGAGAGGCAGGGTTGACAGGGGACGACGCAGCAGTGGACCCCTGGCGACCACGCGCGAATCCAAACCTTGAAACTTTCCTTTCCTCGTCGACGAGTGGAGACTTTCTGGAAGTGGACGAAACTCCTTGAGGCGGTACAATCGGATCCTCGTTCACTTCCCCGAACGGATTAAAGGAGCCGATATAACTAGAGCCTCCGGCCGACTGACGCTCGACAGGTGCACCGCGCAGGGGAAGCGGGTCATACATCGACCGATTGTGATTATGCGGGTATGTAAGGCCAGGTGGTGTCATGAATGCTCCGGCGCGATGTAGTTGGGCTGGTGGCTGTGACGGACGCAGGGCGGGGAACACGTCCATGAACCCACCTGGCAGCGGTGTATTGGCTTCTGCCTCGAGATCAGGGAGTGTAATATCCACGCTAAGGTCTTCTCCAGCGAGTTTGGGATCCAGGTTGAAACTGAATCCACCGAATTCGTTGTCTTCACCTGATACCATCCTAAGCGTGCGGTCGAGATCTGGAAAGATGCTGACACTTGAGACGCAGGGCGCATTCTCACGTCGAGACTTCACGTCATCAAGAAGAGCTTGAGCGGCGGTAGATATTTGGTAAGTGGACTGGGATAGATGGATTCCTGGAGGTGTGAGAAGGTCCACCTTACGAGAGGGCGGAGGTAGACCAGGGGGGCCAGAAAGACCAGGTGGTACATCAGGTATGCCCTGGGGAAGAGGTGGAGTAGACTGCTCGGATTCAGTTGATCGTGGACGGACTGGGGAAATATCCTGAGAGCCGGAACCAATATCTGAATCCACCGCCAAAGAGGGAGCAGGGGAGATAGATGGCTGAGGAACACTCGACTCTTTAGTGCGCAATGATTTTACTTCCATCGGAGTGGCAGGTCTTTGGGGCAATGCAATAGCAGCTGGTGTTGGAGGACGCGAAGAAGACGTGATGGACGGCGTCTTTGTGCTCCCTGCGGCTGATCCACCTTTCCGTTCGTGATGCGAGCGACCCGATGACTTTGTTTCAGTAGTAGCACTGACATTGCGAGACTGACGCTGTCCACCCCGTCTATTTGATCGTTGAGTGACTACCATGGATGACGATGTGGAAGCGCTAGCCGATGGAAGTTGTATTGTTTTACAACCCCATGCTGCAGCACGCGGTAAAGCTCCTGCGGACCAGGTTAGGCGAGAGACGTAATTGGTTATGTGGCGTGTACTTACCATCACCTTCCTTAGTAGTACGCGAAATGCTTTCGGTATCCTTGATCATGTGCTTGCTAAGGGGACGGATAAATAATAGTCGTGACGAACCAAAGAATGAAACCCACAGGGTAGTAAGGTCCTCCTTTGTGAAGCAATCTTTCTCATCCCCCCATTCATGCAGGTTCATGCAAGTATGATCCGTGCAATTAACTCCCCGGAGAAACGCCATGCAGTACTTTGTCGTTCCATAACTCGCTCGCATAACCTCACGACCTCCACCTGGGGAATGTGCACCATCGACCGTCGAGATACACCGAGCCGCATCCTCTCGACGGTGGTATGTGATATAAAGGCCAAGAACGGGGGTACCGCCTCCCGATGGGGTGCGTTTGACCAATAGAATCTTGGAGATCTTGCCATACTGGCCAAAGTAGTCATTTGAACGAAGGGTTGGGATAAGCTGAATAGCGTTCGATAAAACGTGACCTGACTAAATGAACGATCTCCCTACCTCCTCTTTGGCGAATCGAGGGCCTATCCCGATCACATAGACAACGTTGCGTTGAACCACGCGGACATTGGCAAGGTTGCGACGACCTAACGCCTCGAGTTCTTTACGTTCGCGCTCGCGCTGCTTCTTTTGCTGTGTGAGGCGCTTGTGACTGAGTGGGGACACGACGATGAGCAAATCAAGGAGCTGGATCGAAATAGGAGAAACATACTCTTCCTTTGCAATGGCCTTGAATTGAACGGCATCATCAGTGTACTCCCTTCGACAAGCAGGGCAACGACCGTTAAGGTTTTGCTTAATGTGATGCCAACAGAAGCGGCAGATCTGGTGAGGAAGTCACGATGCGAGTTTCGTAGATGGTACGCGACAATTCATGCCTGGTAACCACAGACACATGGCTTAAAATTGAGGTCTGAAATATCCATCTCCTCGAGACAAAGGGGGCATTCAGCGTCATCCTAAGATGATCGGGGACTGAGATGATTGCCTACGACATTGGCGAATGACCCACCGCATCGTCATCACTCCAGTACGCGTCCTGTACACCTGCCAAGACATGGGACTTTGACTGATGCGTGGAGAAGCCTGCATGGACGACAGGAGCTGGTAATGATGGGTGTCCGAGTAGTCTTGTAGACGACATTGCTGGTATGCGATACGAGTGCTGTGGCGGACGCGACGGACGACGAGGACGACGAGGATGGCGTTGGCAAGATGCGAAACGAGGTCAAACCTACAAACGCGACACACGAGGCCAACCTCGTCTCCTCTTTCCCACGCCCTCCCCTGTTTGGTTTCGTTTGGCATTGGTGGCGACGAAAATTTCGACATTTAATTTAATTTAATTTAAACTTTTTTTTATCATGTTCGCTCGTCTGTTTGTTCGCTGGCCCCGCTCGTCGTCCGTCGCGGTCCATGCACACGCCAGGACATTCAGTGCGACGTCGCTGGCACGCACACCCAGTGCCGCCGTAGCCTTGAAGCCCAGGTCGGCACCCGCGCCATCAGCATATGAGCCTCAAGTCGATCAGAACACCAACCGGGCCCATTTTTCGTCGACGAGGTTCGCCGACGCGCCCATATCGAGCAGATCCAAGATGGCGATTCCA
Organism: Neotropicomus parvogracilis; assembly: GCA_038088955.1. Lineage (NCBI taxonomy): Eukaryota > Fungi > Basidiomycota > Agaricomycetes > Boletales > Boletaceae > Neotropicomus > Neotropicomus parvogracilis. The sequence continues at coordinate 3,308 of JBBPJX010000604.1, read as the reverse complement.
CACGAGTACGCATTGCTTCATCCGTCGTTATTCGGCCGGTAGCTGTCGCTGTGCTAACAGCATCTTAGGTACATGAGTGATGTCCAAGGTGAGCCCATTCTTTCGAGCAGTAAAATAGTATTCACCTGTATATTCAGAGGCAACGCTTGAGGTATGTAGCGCACTGAATTTTTGCCGTCTCTTACCTTCTTGTGTTAGCATGGGCTTTCTGGCGCAGATCTCCTTGTCCAGGCCAAGACCGGAACAGGTACGTGGCACGTCTGTCTGTTTAACGGTGGGTGCAAATGTTAATCATAGGTAAAACGATGGCCTTTCTGTTACCCGCCATCGAGCAACTCGCCAAAAAACCTGTTACTCACGGAGGCGCTGTCTCCATCCTCGTGTTATCTCCGACGCGAGAGCTGGCTATGCAGGTCTGCATCGAACCCTGTGTCTTGTCTCCTATAGTTTACCTTCGTCCCTTCAGATCCAAAAGGAAGCTAATTCCCTCGTGAAAAACCATCCTTTCCAGGTTCAAGCTCTCATCGGCGGTACCAGGTACCTTGTCGGGCTCATAGATCGTAAACTTTACTCATAGAGAACCTTTAAAGCATCGGTATGCAAAAGCAAAGGCTGGCTCGGCATCGTTGTGATATCCTTGTCGCAACACCTGGTCGGCTCCTCGACCTCTTGGAGTCGACTGATCTGGCTAAGAAGCTGCATTCCATTCGGACCGTTGTGCTGGATGAGGCTGATCGCCTGTTGGACGTGGGATTCAAAGATACCCTAAACTCCATATTCAAGTACCTCCCAGACCGTGCTCAGAACCCCAGGCAGTGCATGCTCTATTCTGCCACCTTGAGCCAGGACGTGAAGGAGGTCAAGTGTTTCTTGGGCGCAATTACGAACCAAAACTGATATTTTTGTTCTCGAGTGTAGATAGCTGCCCTCTACTTGACCCCTGATCACAAATTCATATCCACGCTTGCGGAGGATGAAGTCAACACTCACGAACACGGTAAAGTGTCAAATTGGAACTTCTTGCGAGTGCTTCTAATCCTTTCTTCGCAGTGCCTCAGACGTGTGTCACTGTACCGATCAGCGATACACTGAAGGCTACTCTCGCCGTGCTACGGGATGACGTTACCGAAAACGGAAACAACTCAAAGTCAATGGTCTTTTGCACAACTGCTTGGGGCACATCCGCCACCGCAAAACTTCTCGGAGATGTTGGCTACGGAACATTGCCCCCCGTCTATGAAATACACAGCAGGATGACCCAAAATAGGCGGCTAGCTGTTGCTCAAAATTTTAAAAGGGCAAAAAGCGGGATATTGGTGACCTCTGATGTCACTGCGCGGGGTATGGACTTTCCTGGGTTAGTGATCGTCATATGTGGTGGCTACTCTGAACTAAACGATGTTGTTGACAGAGTGACGCTCGTTGTGCAAGTTGGTATTCCCTCCTCCAGCGAACAGTATATCCACCGCCTTGGTCGTACAGCTCGTGCCGGTCGATTCGGAAAGGGCGTGATTATCCTGACTCCTCACGAGTCTGGGTTTCTTAAGACACCAGGCATGCGAGCTCTTCCAATTCAGCCTCACCCAGAATTTCAACTCCCTTCGTTACCCCGTCCGGAACTTGACAAGACCCTGCAAATTCAGGCCTACAGCGCGTGGCTTGGTTTCAACGCACAATTTACCAGGCAGATGTTTCGGTCGAGACAACGCTTCGTCAATGAAGCCAACAAGTATGCCCGGGATGTGCTCGGATGGGTGGATGAGGTCGAAACACCGCCACTCAGCCCCAAGACTGCACGCAATCTCGGTATACACGGCCTAGATGGGGTGAACACAGGCAGCTATCAGTTTGGGTGGGATGGGCAAGAACGGTCTTCCTCTCCTCGAAGCACATCACACATGTCTTCGTGGCAGGGAAAGGATAGCCGATCTAATCGTGCATTTGGACGAGCGCGATACTCGTCACGTCAAGATGATCGTGGATCGTCGTGGCAAGGAGGAGATGATGTATCCGATGGTGGGTCAGGACGGTACCGACGCTCTCCTCGGCCGTATACGAGATCTGACTTTGGATCCTATCGCTCGTCCCGTTGGAGTGGCAATCAAGTTCAGAGAGAGCAGAGTTGGGATAGCGAATCATAGACACCAGAATGCATCACTCTCACCGCTCCGTTGTCATTGATAGATTAGTTGGTGTAGTTCTACAATACATCTAATACATCTACATAGCGCCGTAGACTTGCAATAGAATGTTCACACCGTCTGCTACTTTCCCCTGATCCACCAATGGAAGGTACTCCACAGCTCCCTCAAGGCCTGCAGCCTCAGGCTGGCCAACCTAATGCAGAGGAACAGGCACGAAGAGAGGCGGATGAGGCCATGCGTAGAGACTTGATGGCTACCATGCTCGACACTGCTGCGCGCGAACGGCGTAAGTACTCCCTCGTTTCGTCCGCGAACGGAGCAGACAATAGACATGACAATGGCGCGTTCCACGCGACCCCAGTCTCCCGCATCGCACTCGTGAGTCCCGAGCGATCGCGGCAGATCGAGGGCATCCTCGTTCGGATGGCTCAGTCTGGCCAGCTGCAAAGCAAGTTGAGCGAAGAGCAGCTCATCAAACTCTTGGAGCAGGTGAGCATGTTTCCTCGATTTTCTCGTCTCTTACCGAGTGCGCTCATGCTGTGCGTGCAGATGGAAGAGGCGCAGAACAAGACGAGCGGGAGAAAGACGACGATAAAGGTGTGTATCTGGTCCCCTTGCATGTGTCACCTTGCCACTGACACTGAGGGGGTCGTCAGTATCAACGGCGGCGAGACATCGATGACGATGACGACTTTTGACTTTATCGATGTTGTCGTGTCTACATTGTACATTTATTCGTGTCACCACCCGCATTGAGTCCATAGTACTACACAATCGCCAAGGCTCGACGAGAGTCGCGATGGAGTCTATGTATTGCAAGGATCGCTGGGTTTCTTCTGCTCTTCCCTTCCACGAACGAACCTTCCTTGCCAGACTACCCGAGGACGTCGGGTCGGTATAATCGCATCAGGTATAGTGCTCCTTGACAAACTTTCCCCACTTCTCGATGACAGGCTTGACGATCAGGTCCCACTCCTTGCCTTTGTACTGCCCCTTCTCTGGACGTGGAAAGGTGAAAATCTCCCTGTGGACCGCACCGCCTACGTAGAGCGATCTTAGTCGTGAAAACGATCCAATAGACCACACTCACAGTCGAAGCATGTGGTCTCCTTCACGGTGGTCTTCTTTGGGGAACTTGTGGCGCCCGCGCCTGGAGACAGATTG